>JANQBM010533202.1:0-16928 GCA_025594535.1 Erythroxylum domingense | reverse complement strand
CAACATACTTGAGACTAAAGTGTAGAACAACCTTAGGATCTTGTGTGAGGATACCCAGGATTAACGAACTTAGTTTTAGGCTTCTTAAATTTAACGCTTTATATTCCAAATTATCTATAAACCAAGTGGGTGACTCAAATTTAGAAGAAAAAGCAAATTCTCATGAACATTGGGTTCAACTTGCTTTAGTGAAGTAATCCTAGATCAATTCACAGTTATAATTTTTAATGTCCAATCCAATTGAAATCTAATACCTTAACCGATTTCTGTCATTTTATTAAATCTAGTCATTTTTTAATTCATACCTTGCATTTTTATATTTCCTTGATTTTCTTACTTTATTTTATTTTATTTTCAAATCAGTCAATTCTTGATCGTCCGAGTAATTTTTCATCGTTTAATTTAATTATCTTGCATGTTGAAATTCTTTTGGGTACGATATTCGGTTCTTACCGTTTTATATTACTTGTCGATCGGGTGCACTTCTAATTGGTCTAGATAGAATTCAAATTTTATTTTTTTGTTTAGACCATAACATCCACTTTTTAAGTGCTCGGTGTGAGAGCACGTGTTATCATTTGACAGGATTTATTCTTCCTATACTACATGCATCACGAGGTTTGGACACGTTTAAGGTATACATTTATGCAATTTATCTAAGTCTAACTTTGAATATTAATAAATGGTTGATTATTATGCGATTATCATAGAGATTGGGATTTCTTAATGATGAGCATCAGTGGATAGTAATCGACACTTCTATCTAGCTTATCATATATATCTTATAGGTGATGAGGATGGTGGAGCCTCATATTAATGCAAATGACTAGTAATGTGCACTCCTTGACAAACAATTGTTATTAGTTAAGGAGGTTCAGACATAAGGAGACTAAGAATAATGGTAAGTATTATGTTCTAGTGCTAAAACCACAACATGACCTTAGTTGCATAGACACCCGTGACACCCACTTTAGCATATATGGATTATTACATGTATTAGATAGAATATACATTAATGAGGTTAGAATAGCACTTGGGCTTAGAAATCCTCCCGCCACCATTCTGACCATTAAGGACAAAGTCGTGAGGAGAGCCCAAACCTACAATTCTCGAGTAATAGCAAGAGCCCTAAAGAGAGCCATAACCAATAGATTTAATGTTGACAGCTTTATATAAAGACTTCAATATCACAAGTATACAGATCTTAACTTGTAGTATAAAAGATATCATTCCAACGAGGATTGATTAGTCACCTAACTCTTTGTCTAAGGTAATAAAATATTTAATTAATTAAATTAAAATAAAGTAACTGAAATTAAAATAAACTAATAAAACAAAACAGCTGAAAAATTGAAACTATCAATAAGAATAAAGTTAATTAATGAAGGAAGGTTAGGGTCATTCTATTCTTGCTTCCCTTTATCTTGTTAATTCAATTATGCTTGATTCTAGATATCCTAAGGTTTTAATTACTTTCTCTTAAGATCTAATCAAGTAATCCTAGTTGAAATTGTTAATAATTGAATTGCAACCTCTTGATTCATAAGACTACTCCTAACTATTCAATTAGATTTAAAGCTATCCTAAAGATAATTAATTCACAATTAGGATCTCTCTTAAATTTTTTATTAATCTAATATTTGCAGGTATTTTAAGCTACCAGATCTTGTTGGGCATCTTAACACAAATAACTTGATTCAATCTCTTGATTTATCACCAACTATAAGCATAACAATTATCATAAAGTAACAATTATATCTATTGAACTCAAAAAGAACAAAGTTTAACAAAAAAAATAAAAAACAATACATAAAATGGATTTAGAAATCATGTTTAACATCCTAATAATCTAAATCAACATCCAAGACATTGAAATAGATGAAGAGAAAAGAAAGAAAAACTATTTGGAGTCTTGATGTGAAAAGCTGGAAAATTTGGAGTTCTCTTGATGTCTCCTCTTTGATCTTCTTTAAATATGATGTTCACCCTTGTTTTTTGTATTTTTCTTTTCCTTAAATACTTCTTAAGGCTTCTATGGTTCTTTTTAGGGTTTCTCCACTTGATTTGGTTCTGAAAACAGTCCTGAAACATTAAAACTATAAAAAACTTGTGTGTTGGAAAAGCTGAAATTAGCTCTATGCTCTTTGTCACAATTGTGGCTTCCTCCATTCTTTAATTTCTTATTTCCATTCACTCAAAAACACATCAAACCTAAAATTAAGATCAAATTCTTGTTCTAAACTAATCAAACAATTAAAACACATAAAAACACTAACAATAATGTAATTGTAATTCCTAAGCACATAATTATCATCTAAAAAGACACTTAGAAACACATTTAGACACCTAGAAAACATACTATAATCTACAATTATCAACATCCCCATACTTAAATCTTTGCTTGTCCTCAAGCAAAACTAAAGCCACAAAAAAAAAAATCACCAAAACACACAGTCTTGCAACATGTAATAATGATACAATGACATTAAATCTTATGTAATTAACTTAACCTCAAACATTAACCACTTAAAAGTGCCAAAATGCTAACTTATTCCATTAATATTTAACTTTTTTTATTTGAATATACATATCAATCAAAATGGCACCCTATACATACATACACCTATGGTACTTGTAAGCATGTATATATTATTACGGATCAATTAAAAAGGTAAACTATCGAAACACTCATGAAAATTCTTGCTACATTTAAAAGATCAGTAGGTTTAATTTATTGCAAGCACCATTTTTTTTAATATTTTATTTAATAATCACCTGGTCTTGGGAAGTGAAAGAAAACACCTTATCATGAATACCCCCTGGTTATTCAATTAGGTCATGTTTTTTATTTAGCTTGGTTAGAGTGTCATTCTAGCCTTTTGACGCGAGGATAAACATTTTGTCGTGAATGCCTCCTGATTTCTCAGTTATATTATGACTCTCAACTGACTACCAGCTCTATTCTTAACCCAATTCTCTTAAAAAAGGGCCAGTGAAATAGGAACTCTATTTAACACTTTTTTTTCAATTTCTTAGCCTACCTCTTTTCTTCTTAATCAATCACTCTCATGAAAGGGTAGTATGATGCTAACCAATTTAATTGAATATAATTATAAATGTATATAAACAAATATCATAAATTGAAAGAATAGGTGTCATATCCTAATTAATTGAAGCCCAAAATTCACAAGTTACTATACCTTTACAATTTAAATGACCATGTTCAAATTAAGCAAATTCCATTCAATTTATGCCATTAACATATTCATACAATGCACACCAACACACACACACACATACACGATGCAATCAAATGTTCACATCATGCCAACCTAATCAAAACTAACATAATGAAAATGTCAATTTCACACACAAATGAATAAACATCCCCACATATGAACAAAACATTATCCTCAATGTGGAAAAAAAACATTATCCTCAATGTGGAAAACAAAACAATAAAAATAAGATAGATAATAATAAAGAAAAAATAAAAGTAAGAAAACTTGTGGTGATTCGGGTAGTGATGGTGTTTGAGATGGAACTTGAACACCTTGGACAACAAAATATTTAATTATTTTCTTCCTTTGATAGCACTATTGACACTGATGGCATACTACCTCTTTTAATTGTGCGTCTTTGGTGTCCAGATGGCCCTCTAAATGCTTGGTATTTTCTTCCATTTTTCTCAGCACTTTCTTTAACCTTCCTCTTCTTCCTCCATGAATTCCTTCCTTGATGAGAATTTTTGGTGCTGTTGTGCAGAACTTGAGATTGCATTGTAACACCCAAATACCCCCTGGAAGAATATATGGATGCCATACAAAATAGTACAAGCAAACTAAAGCATTTGAAAACTTCCTTAAAAACCAATTTAGGCAAACATACATTGTATTGCATATAAGATGGATTATAAACAAAATACATTATACACATTGAACTAATCACAAATATGTCTTAAAACCCAATCCATCCTGTATTATAGTTATTACAAACCTTCCAACACATTCAAATTGTTTCAATTATCAGATACAACTAAAAAACAAACTCAAATATATATTTTATCAAAACAAAACTCAATCTCCTTTGTCCATTGCGGATGTCCTTGTCCCAGTCTTTATACCCTTCTATCTGAATCTACACGTGGCAAATCCACCATGCTAAGCATATAGCTTAGTGAGGAAAACTAAACATGATACAGAAAGGTAACTGACCTTAACAGTCATATGATAATGGCATACACAAATTAGTTCACATATAAAAGTGCATTCCAAACAATAAGTATCTTAGAACAGAATATGCCAAAATAGGATATATATATATAGGCTTTAAAGAAAATCTTAGAATTATTACAACAGAATATCATGATATCAGAACAAAACTTGTTTGTGTCAAACCTGTATTTGAATAAGTCAAAACAAAACTTAATTATTTCAAAACATTGCTTAATTATAACTGAATTGAACATTTAACAGAGTACAAAATAAATTAACTTGCTAAATCCTTTTTACAAAAGTGGGTAACGGTACCAAAATAGGAGATACCTAGCGGTATCACAGAATAAGAGAGACTTATGTCTCGACACCAAAGTATCTTTATCAGGAGACATCGATGTGTCAATATCAGGAGATACTTATGTCTCAGACACCGAAGTGTCATAATCAGGAGACACCGAAGTGTCGACACCTTAAATGTGCCTAGAAGTAGCTGCAGACCCTTCTAGACATGCTTATTTACCCATGACTAGGACTTTATAGTTTTTAAAGCAAGCTATTTCAGATTTCACAATTTTTATGCAAACCTTATAAATACAAACATATGCAATTTTACATCAATAGAAATTTTGAGTCATCAAACATTATGCATATGCACACAATTAGCAAGCACTTCCAATAGAATCCCAACTATAAAACTCCTCGAACAACTGATGGTCCAGTATTGTCACAATATTATAGCAAAAATTCCCAATTGACAATCATTCATATCTAATTCATAACACATAAGCCTTAAGATCTCATTCATTCATGATCACACCAAGCAATTCAACATTATGCTCATCATTAATAACATATATCTTTTATATTATCAACTCCATTTATAAACCATAACTCAACACATTTTTTCCCATTAATCTAACATCATAGTTTCATTATTAATCTCACTTAAGTCTAATAAAACCATTGTCAAAGTCCTAACCGTATATATGTTAACAATTACACAACCAAGATTAGTTCAAATTTCTTAGGACATGTTTTGAGTCAAATTTGTATGGCTATTTTGAGATATAAAAAGAGGTTTTTGGGAAATATGTTCTTATAAAAAACGTTCCTATATATATAAAGTTTCTAATGATATCAAAATCATGCATTTTGGTTCAGTATTCTGCAAGTTATACCCAAAATACTGTAGACTATTCTCAAACAATGACAGAATCCTAAATTCAACTTTAGGCCAAATTTCATCATCCTTCTGGATAGAATAAAAATTCAATTCCTTCATGAACGTTGTAGGAATATGTGTGTTGTTTGATACATAACGCAAAGTACTCCATTTGGATATCTACAGGTCAAGTTATAGCCTAAATACCGACAACTATTCAGTAAAAATTGTTCGGTGAAACCAGTACAATTCATTCACATCTTACATCTTCACCCTTACTCCAACGCTCATTCTTTTCACCACAATTACAACTTAGTCATGCCTCAACTACACATCAATTTCATGTCCAGACCTCAACTCATCAACAAATCTATACATATTCTATCCAGTCAAGCATCAAAATAATTCATATGATAACATGCAATCAAGATTAGTATGCCCATACCTCTTTAACACAATTTCCTACTTCAGTGAGCAGGCCACTCTAACCTTTTAAGCAAATATTACAACTCCAAGATTAAGATGACTAAGGGGACAGCAACACAGAAAATAGGAAATTCTAGCTTCCTTAGTGTAGCAGCATGCAAAGACGTCAAGTGAGGATAATGATCCAAACAAAAGCAAGCAAAAGTCTCAGGAGGTGGGAGTGAGAGAGAGTTTCGATGGTGATGAAAGAAAATAATGGTGAGGAAAAAACTCTAGCAGAAACTCATCTACTCCAATGCTAGGTGTCAACAAATTGTAACAACATGTGTCTTCTTGCATGTTCTACACTTGTCCCATTTAAGAGCTGCCATACATCCACACAATATGTTGCCATTTGTCACCAAGTAATTAGTCCACGTATAAACCATCAATAAATTGTATTGATTTAGGAAGAATTTGACAAAGTTATCTTCATAAAAGTTGTAGCTTATCTTCTTAGCTTTCTAACAACATAAAGTTTATAATTGTTTGACATCAGAATCAAAAGATATGGCACTTACAAGTTTAAGTGTCACATTAGAAGTCACACTGGATGTCACCCTCGTGCTTGTGCACGAGGGTGACAAACTTGTCACCCTTGTGCTTGTGCATGAGGGTGACACACTGGTCTTGCAAAAATCACTTCAACCTTGAGTTTTAAGTACTTTCAAGCCTTCTTTTTACTAAATCTTCACCTAAATCTTATGTAAAGTATCCATGACATATTTTTTGAGACCTCGGGCTCAACATTAATACCTTAAGTCTCAATGATGACAATTTAATTCCAACTCTCCAAGTATGATTCATTAAAAATATAATTAAGTCATATGGAATTCTTAATCATATCATAAATTTAAAACCTATCATTCATGTACTTACATGAACATGTAACATTTCGTTTAGGGTGCAATTTGGGGGGGGCCTTACATGCATGTCATGCCTAATTTTTAAATTTTGATTTTGAACTACTATTTCAAAGATCCATAGCATGGACCTCTAAAATCTTAGCTGTTCTCAAATATGTATGATTTAAATGCTGATGAAAAATAAGGGTTAGTTCAAAAACAGGAACACCATATTAATAAGCTAACGTAGTGATAAGAAATCTTATGCCTAGATAGCTACCTTTCTTATTAAGCGAAGTAACTATCGTTTGAAAAATGTGGCTGGATGTAAAAACTTGAATCTTATGATCTATGCAAAGGATAAATAAATATTTCTTAGAACACTTGTTACTTTGAGTTTTTGAAAAAATAGTTTGACACATAAATTTATGTAGTAACAAATGTTCAATATTTTGAATAACATTATTAGGCGCTTTTTTCAAATTAAACTCATCCAAACGTGCTAATTTTTTCCAATATTTTGCATCATGAAAGTTTTTATATTTTTCGATAATTTTTTATTTTAGAAAACCATATATATCCCTTATAACATTATAACCACATCAGAAGGTTTTCCACGCAATCGAAACTAAAAATTATCTAACTTTCATGACTTGATAATTGTGATTTGCATTATGTTTTAGGGTTCAAATTGTTATGTATTTAGTGTTAATTTGAGTGTTGAGTGTGTATTTATGTTTTAATTGTGTCAGTTTATGTGTTTAAGTGTTTTTATGGGTTAGTATGAGTCTTTGAGCTTAAATGTTATGTCTTTGACGTACCTTGATGTGTTTGTTAGTGTTTCATGGTATGACAAAGAATGGAGAAGTTTTGAAGAGTTTCAGGCTAAAACTACGGCCCAAGATTGTGGCACAATAAGCCACGATCGTGACAAAGAGATGTGAGCCACCAGGAGCTAGGCCACGATTGTGACACTTTGGTCACGATCATAACAAAGAGGCCAGAACTAAGCCACGATCATGATATTTTGGTCATGATCGTGACAGAAAGGGTTAGCACTAGTCACGATCGTAGTAGGCTGGGCTACTATCATGGCCTGCATTGGGCAGACACAAAAATAGCTAAAAATGTCAAGTTTTAAGGGACTTTTCAAACCGTTTCGACTCTGAATCAACCCTAGGGCTTCTAAGGTATAATTAGAACATTAAAGAATAGAATAGCAGACTTTTTGCATCAGCCAATTTTGAAATCCTAGAGAGCTTATCAAGAGATATGAGGAAGGAGACAAAGGAAGAGAGACACAGAGAAGAAGTTTGATGCGAAACACTTCCCAAAACAGATGGTTTCCCCCTGTCGCTGCCTCCATGAATCCATTTCAATAGTATTTTCTAATTTTTTTCAATTTTATTAATGTATAGAATTAGGATAATCGTTAAGAATAGGTGTTGTTAAATGTTGATATTGTCTAAACTCATATTTGGGATTTTTTTATCTTTGATATGAATAAAGTTTGATTTATTGTGATTTTATTGAGTTATTCATGATTCAAGTTTTGTTTTCAATAATTCGGTAATAAACTGAGAAGGTGAATTGAGTGAATATCATCAAATTGGGCTAACGAGAGTTAGGTAGTTTGATAGATAAGAATTGAATCAAACCGATAAAACCGTGTAATGAGAGATCGAGCATAGGTTTCTGGTAGGTTATTAGGTAAACACAGAACTGTGGGTTAATTGGAAATCTAGACATTACAATTCCATAATTTAAATTAGGGATTATAAATTAGGGTCAAAGATTATGACTTGAGAGAGAGTAATATACCCTAGGATCGTCTAGACCTGGTAATTCGATAATTTCATAATAAATTATATTTTCATTAAAGTCAGATTAAAACCAAATTTCTCTCAATTGATAGTACCTAGATTGATTCTTGATTGGGATGTGCAAAAGGGTCCTAAGCATTGTGGTAAGTCTAAAAATAGTTCAAAGTCTAAAGATGAAAAAGACGTGAAGATGTGCTACTATTACGATAAGTCAGGAAACATTAAAAGGTTGTGCTATAAGTGCAAGAGGGATTGGAAAAGGAAGGCTCATTAGAATGATGATGATGATGATAAGAGTACAACTACATCTATTTCAAGTATGGATGATGAGGCGACACTAGTTTGTGCAACTAGTGAATGCTTCCATTTTCATAATGTTAGTTTAGAATGGTTGATCGACATGGGAGCATCTTATCATTGTATTCCAAAGCAAAAGTTCTTTTTAAGCTACAAGAGTAGAGATTTTGGGAGCTTCAAGATGGAAAATTAAAGCTCTGCCAAGATAGTCAATATAGGTGATATTCGGGTTCAGAAAAATGTCAGATGCTTACTGACCTTAAGAGATGTACGACACATCCTCAATTTAAGACTGAATCTGTTATCAACAAATATGTTAGATCATAAAGGATTTTAGCACACTTTTGGGGATAAGAAGTGAAAATTGTCTAGAGGCATAATGACAGTAGCTTGAGGAGAGTTTTGTTGCTCATTATACAAAAAACACTTAAAGGTGTGTGGTGGTGGAGAACTATTCATAACCAAAGAGGAATCTTCATCGAATCTGTGGCATCGACAATTAGGACAGATGAGTGAGAAGGGATTAAAGTTGTTGGCTGAAAAATCCTTTATCTCAGTTAAAAAATCATAACCACTTAATTCTTCCGATCATTGTTTGACTAGAAAGTAACATATATTCTTTTTTTAGAGAAGATCTGCAAGGAAGTCAAAGTTATTAGAGTTGATGAATTTAGATGTCTGTGTTCCTATTGAGGATAATGAACAAGGAGAGCAATATGATACAACAGCTGATGAACTTTAGATTCGAAGTTTGAAAAGGAAGAAAAGACCTTTTAGAAGTTATCTAAGTTCTGAGCACTTGTTACTTACTACTGAGGGGGAGTTTGAGGATGTGCAAAAGGTTGCATTTTATGAAGACATCAGATATCATTGGTTAAGGTCAATCATAGAAGAGCAATAATTAATGTTGAAGAAGATTCATATGGATTTGAATGTTGTTGATATGCTAACTAAAGTGGTTCCCAGAAATAAGCATGAGATTTATATTAAAATTTTTGGGATGAATCTCAAGTAGATGATGGAGAATAATATGTCTTCCCTATATTTGGGCTAGAAGGGGAGATCGTTGAGTATCTAGTCTTATTTCGAGATCTTGGTTGATGTGGTAGATAAGATTATAGTAGATAGACATCAACTCTAAAAGATAAAGATCATATGAGAGGATCATCTGAAGATAGTGAAGATCTTTATGGATAGGGATGTATCATTCATAGGTAAATATAATCTCTTATCTTGTTATCAGCGATGTAGATAAATCCTATCAGATAAAGTCCTATTTAGATAAGGATGATATCTTATTGGATAATAAGATTTAATTTGATTAAGATAAGATATGATTTAGTTAGTTCAATTCAATTAGGATTCTAAATTATAAGCTAGAGGAGCCTATAAATAGCTTATTATAGCCTTGCTATATACATGAGATAGAGAAGAGATAGTGAGTTCTATCATAATGTCCAAAAGTGAGAAAACATAAAGAGAAGGAAATGAGGGTTAGATTCTCATCCTTGTTTGATTATTTTTGGGATTAATTTAAGGGTTTGTTGATTGTGATATTAATTTTGGTTTTAGTCCTGAAAATTTGTGAGACAACTTGTTATTATAAAGGGATAAGAGATCAACTTTTTTTGTAAATCCTTATTGAGTTTAGTGGATTTATTTGTGAGCCTGTTGTGTGATTTTTCCATTTATATTAGAGGGTTTTCATATTAAATCTGTGTTTGTTTCATCATTTAGTTTCTTATTCTTGTATTGTTCTATTGCTGCAATTTGAAGAGTTATTTCTTTTTGTTGATATTTGGTTGAATTTTTAGAGAGTTTTGTTACTTTATCCCAAAAAATATTGCCCCTACACATTTGTCTAAAGCTCTACCATTTATATGGCTTATAGAATCTCTATGGTTAGAGAAGTGGGAGTTCCAACCACTATTAAGTCTTGCTTGTCTCTAAGCACTCCCTATCCTCTCACCACTTAGGTAATCATTCAACCACCTCCAATGGCTCCAAAGTTAGCTTTATGGAAAAGTTTATGAAAGAGTGGTATAAAGGCATGCCTTAAATATGTCCTTCTTTTTTGGTAATGTAATGTATAAGGAAAAGATCCTAATGGCTGACCACACTTTTTCTATCCTTCTTAGCCTAAAGGGAATGTATGAGGAGTTTATGGGTAAACCTCCTGGCTAAGAATCAAAAGCTTAAGGCCTTGGACTTAGACAATTAGTAAAGTGACATCATAGAATCGGCCTTCTAGTAGTTCCTTGCATTTACCTCTAGGAAATCCCAGTTAAAGAATGTCTGACTGGGTATAAGGTGTATGCATGCTCCTTTGAATACAAGCTAGGGTAGGCCACAAATTGATTATAAAGAGTTTATGATCTATGTCTCTAAGACAAAACTTGATAATTGAATTGTTTTCCTAGGACATCTTGTTATTGTTAATATAGAAGGTGCACATGAACTCGAGGATGAGCTCTTGGTACTATAGCTATTAGATTTCAAAAAACTTAGCTCCCCTTATCAAAGGAGATGATCTCCTTCACCCCTCCACCAAATCTACCTCCCATAATACTTCTCAATCGATGTAATGTTCCTTCTTAAATTAATTAGTTATAGCATAGGTGGAAGTATCATAATTGTAACTCAGTGGTGAAGTGCAGTAATGGATGGTCTAAGTGCTCATATTGCTTCTATGGCATTATGAGAGGGATTAATGGTAGGACCTTCAACGCAGGATGTCTCCTTAAGGCATGAGTCTTAGAAGTAGTGGTCCGTAAAGTAAAGGTACGAGCACTAACCCTTGGGATCTTATGTTGAAACTACTATGTCAAACTTTATGGTGGTGGTAGTGGTGCTCTTAATCTTGCTATTATCCTAAAACATAAAATTTAGAAAACAGAAAGTTTGAAAATTAAGTGACAAAAACAAACACCTCATATATAAATAATAAGTATAGAGTAATCGAATGAAATATATGAATGTTACTAAATGAAATTGTAAATACAACATGTTTACCTCGAAAAGATGCATTGAACTAAAATTATAACATTCCTATGTTCATATTCCCTATACATATGTATAGATTAATGGGCACCCTTTGTTCCACAACATTATAGTGTATAATCAATCCAGTTAAAATTTCCCCATTAAAGTGGTGTAAATTCCCAGAGAGAACACTACAAAACATATGTATAAATTGTTGGAAAATCGGGTCGGGATCTGATTCTGACTATAGCAGATTAATCAAGAAATTTGTTTGCATTTGTGATTTCCCGAAAACCAAAATCTCTTTAATTATATAAAATTATTAACACACAATTATAATAAAGTGTGAATCTAAATTTGTACCTTATTCTGAAGTTTGATCATAATCTTGTCATATCTCTCAAATTGTTTGTGAAACTAATCTGTGTTAACCATGGTAGCCACATAAATTTTTGGCCTTTAACGGTATCCACATAATATGTTGAGAGAACTCTGTAACTCTTACAGAGAGGTTTAAGCAAGAAATCCATAGAGCTTGAGCTTATTTATAATAAGCTTTGGATGTTTTAGTAATTTAATTAAAATTAAATCTTAATTTCAATTAAAATTTAACTAAAATTACAAAAATTCTAATTAAATACCAATTATACCCAAATAAGATCCATTATCTCATATTGATCCTTATTTATTAAATATCTAATAATTAATTACAAAGTTTCTCAAACTTTACAATCAAGTCTAACTTGATTTAAGTAACTTTGCTCTCTTTAACTCATTCTTTATGTGAGACCCATTAGGTTGCCAAATACGTTGACAATGATTATAAATTATAATTATAATTTATAATTAGAATTAGATAAATTAAAACTCTTTTTAATTTTTCTTTAATTCTCCAATTAAACAATTTATAATCATAGATCAACATTGGCATTTAGCAATGCATCATGACCGTCCAAATATTTAGTAATGTTTGTTTTGACTAACCTTTCTGTGCATGATTTTTTTGTACAATTCAATCCTTTTATCATACAATATTTTGATTAAACATAAAGTATGAAATTAATTTCTGTTCTATTTTAAGTCCAATTATATTAGTTCTTTGTTCTTAGTTATCAATTCAATTAATGAAATTTGTAAACTATTTACAAAATGTCATTCTACATTGGCTAAAGATTTCACGAATCAATACTAATCGAGAATAATGGATAATTACTTTAGGGTGATGAATACTATCTTGATCACATAACTACCTCCTTATAGTTCATGCTACATCTAATGACTACCGATTGATCAACCCATAATTAAATAGGTCATACATAGTAGAAAAACATAGCAATCTCTATAAAAGATAACTTTGGTAACCCCAAGTCAAAAGATCACTTATACAATCATCACAATCAGAATTCTATGTACATACAAGTACTTTTCCAAATGAATTTCTCATATCTGGGCTGTTCAGTGAACTTGTTTTCCAACAAGTATCCATACATATGTTTAAGTATCTCCATACTTTAGCCTATAAGATTAACTACTTCCTTCATAAGGAAAAAAAATAGCATGTGCTAGAATAAGTTGAGAGATGGTATTTGTAGTTAAATTTGTTTCATAAATTTTATGTCATTGTCCCATTATTGCATATGTGTGTATGTTGTGTTTTGGTATTTTGGTAGTTTTGTTTATTGTTTTAGTTTTGCTTGAGGACAAGAAAAAGTTTAAGTATGGGGATATTGAAAATGGTAGATTGAATAATGTTTTAGTGGGTAGTTTAGTATGTGTTTAGTTATTAAATTGAATGTTTAGTGCATGTTTATGTTAGAATATTGTTATTTAGTTAAATATTTGTGTTTTGTGGGTTAGAACACGCAATTGAGCTTTAATTTTATATGTTTAAGGTGTCTTGATGTGTTTGTTAGTGTTTTAGGGCAAATATCATAGAACAGAGGAGAATCAGAGGAAACTTGAGGCAAAACCCATGGTTACAATTATGGCCAATGTGCAATGATCTTGATGGAAGCAAAATGGAGTTGCTATGATCATGGCCAGTCTGCCATGATCATAACAGAAGGTGAAGTCAAGTGAGTGACAACAAACATGCATCGACTTACCGAACTTCATTTTTTAGGGAAACTTTAGACTTTTTGAGCTAAAAAACCCCAGAATTTTCCTTAATTGGAAAATACTACAAAAGGAAAAGAAAGAACCATAAAAGGTAGCTTACATTCTGCCACTTTAGGAAAAAAATTCAATAGGAGAGAAGAAGAAGAGGAGAGGGCTTCTAACGTTGGTACCTTCCCAAGTCGTTCCAGTTCCATCTAAGCGACATTATATTCATCTTTGTCCTTTTCTTGATTGAATGTGAAGGATGAATATGATTATGTTTGTGGGTTATGGATTAATGATGATGTTCTAAATTTTCTTTAGGGATTTAGACTTAATTTAATGTTAATATAGTCATTTTTGCGTTATTTCAAATGGGTGTTGTGATTGATTGCTATAGCATGATGCTTCGGTAACAAATTGAGAGAGTAAATCAAATGCAAAATGATTAGGCTGTTTAATGAGAGTTAAATAATCTAATAGATCACTCAATTAATCAAATCAAAAATTATATGGAGAGAGATCCTGTGTCAGGCTAGGTAGTTTATTAGAAAGCTTAAGAATTGATTAGGTTGTGAGCTGGTAGTTAATCAAGAGATTACAATTTCGATAACTCGACTTAATTAGGCTCTAGTGATTATAACTCGAGAGAGAGTAATCCACCCTATGATAGTCTAGAACCGATACCACAATAACACAAAAGTGATTAGATAAGTATTGATGATAGGATAAATCCCTCTCTCGTAATTTGGTAAATTTTCTTGTGTGATTTCCTATTATGAGTTTAGTGTTGCTCAATAGTCAAATTCTTGTGTTAATTTCATGAATTAATTTTTGGTCACTCATATTCATGTGTTAACTTTTCTGTTCACTTTTTGTTCTCATTTTGTAAATTTTTTTAGCCTTAGATAACTTAGGATTAGATTAGTTCACAACTCCTCGTGGGATCGACACCCTTGGTACTATATGTTACGATCCATATACTTGTAGATATTGGGGGTTTTACATTAGATAAAACTTGCTCAACACTCATATTGCCAATAATGTAAGGAAAAGAAAAAATAACTATTTCTTTGAGTTTATTAGGCAATTGATCTTGAATCATACAATTGCACTCCTTGGCTAAATCTACAGTTTCACAATCCTTAAGCTTTCTTTCACTATAAGAAAAACATTGTTTTGCAATAGACGTTACCGACGGAAAACATTAACTTTCCGTTGGTATGCAAGATTTGCGACGAACATTACTGATAGACAAAGCCGCCTTAGAAATGGCCGTACCTAATAAATACTGACGAAATATCATGTTTCGTTAGTAAAATTACTGACAGAAAATTGTAAACTGTTGGTAAATTTACCGACAGAAAATAATTATCCATTAGTAAATTTACCGACGAAATGTTTTGGAGTTTACCGTCACTTAATGATCTTCTTTTTATGAAGAATTTGAATTCAACTCAGGCTCTTCTTCAGATCTCTAGCCCCTTTCATCCTCTCCAGATAAAATTTTAACATATGCATTACATAGATCGTTCAAAGGTTCGGCACTTAATTTTGATTTACAACCATAAATTAATTGTTATCATCACTTAATTGTAAATCAAAATCATGTTCTTTTTATGAAGAATTTGAATCAAACTCAGGCTCTTCTTCAAATATCTGGCCCTTTTCATCCTCTCTAAATAAAATTTTAACATATGCATTACATGGATTGATCAAAGGTTCATTATCCTCATATAAGACAGATGGATTTATTTCATAAGCATCTTCTTAAAATGCTTCACTTTCAATTCTCTATTCTCCTTTTCTATATGATTCAAAAACACGTTTATGTTTAACTTTGCAAACGGCCAACCAATCTGACTTATCTTGTCGCAAGCTGGGAAAAGGGACATAATACACCTGGATCGCTTGCATTGCCAACACGAAAGGTTCAAATTGTATAAATCTTCTTCTCTTGTTGATTTCAACTAGATTGTATCGGTAATACACTTTTAAACCAACATTTGGAGTTGGATGAAACCACTCACACTTAAATATCACACTTCACTTTATTGGCAATGCAGGGTATTTAATTTCAAGTATCTTAATAATTTTGCCATAGTAATCCATCAATTCTCCCTGTATGCAAACTCCACTATTTATTGTTGCCATGCTATGACCATGATATTCTGTATGATATTATACACTGGATATGCTTTAACAGTTCGCAAAGGTCCCTTCGCAAGATCACATATGAACTTGTTCTCAATTGGATTTTCTAAGGATTACAAAAAAGAAAATACCAAATTAAATAGTTTATTGTGGTTTAAACACTTAAATCTTATAATTCAATCATTTTATTTGTAAGTGAAAACTTACATACTGCTCGAACCATCGAGGAAAGTGTCTTCCAACTTCTTTATTGATATCATCCTGTGTTTTGTCAGGCATAAGCTCACGTAACAGTTTCTCGTATAATCTAAAACATTCTTATATATTTTAGTTATAAAAACACTAAAATTCAAATCCTAAATAATCTATTTCAACTTAATGCATAAAAGGTTGAATCTCTTGACAGTTTAATAAAATATAACCATAGACAGCCTCAATTTCTTCCTCTATTAATAATCTCCTCATTGAACGTCCATATGTTCATCCATGATATGTGAAAATGGATAAATTATCATAAGCATCAGTAGTTCCTCCCACATCGTCATTGCGAGGAACTTTTCTCTCTCTTGTGTGAACATGCGACTCAAAGTAATGTAAACAAAATGTACTAGCTTCCTCCACTAAATAAGCATTACATATCAAACCTTCAACTCTAGCCTTATTTTTCACATTTTTCTTCAAATGATGCAAATACCTATATGAGCGAATAGGGTTATATGAATTTAGTTATTAAAACATGATATAACATCAATTACAATAATTTGTGTTAAATTACGTACCTCTCAAACGGATGCATCCAATGATATTAAAATGGACTGACTAGTTTAGCCTCGTGTGTTAAATGGATAGGTAGATGCTCTATAGAGTCAAAGAAGGTTGGAGGAAA
>JANQBM010533092.1:0-16930 GCA_025594535.1 Erythroxylum domingense | reverse complement strand
AAATTCAAGTTTACTCTAAGTATACATGAAAGCCTCTTTCCAATGCACACCATTAAAATCCTTAAATCCTAAGCCAAAATCACTTAGGCATTTTATCTAACACCTAAAGATATAAACTTGAAAGCCTCCTTCTAATGTACTTCTTCCTCATTTTTCATCATCAATTCACATGATACATACACCATTAACATCATAGAATTCATTTAAACTATTAATTTCAAAAGATATTCAAATTTTCACCAACTTTCATCAAAGAGACGACATTTCGGTTTCAGATTAAAGAAGCTTCTCCATGACTCATTTCATTCATCTAAACCATGTCTCATGCATAGTCAAGCATGGAGAACAACATAGCTTAACACCAAACTCAAAATCATAACGTAGAGAAAAATGAGACAAAATTTACCTAAACTTTCCTTTAGTGATATCTTAAAATCCTTTGAGAATTTCTCAAATATAATGATAGATTTGAGTTCCTTGACCCCAAGTTAACTTAGAACACCTTGGTTTGGGTTGGAGAATCAAAAAAATGGTGAAAATTGGGTGATAGTTGAATTCTTCTTCTTATCCTCCTCTCTTCTCCTCTCGTCTCCTTTCTTTCAATTAAAACAAAGTGTTTCTAATTTCTAATGGTGAGGTGCACAGCCATAAGATTAAGAAGGGTCTAGAATGTTGACTCTTCTTTGACCAAACACGGTGAAATTACGTTTTTGCCCCTAGTTTATGTGAAATTACCATTATAACCTCCAACTTTTTCTAAATTTGCAATTAAGCCCAAAATTTTTATTTTCATTTTGGTCTCCGGACTTTTGAACATAATAATTAATCCCTTTAACTTTATAAAATCACATATTGATCCTCCAAGAATTAAAAAATTACATTTAAATCCCTTAACTTTTAACAATTTGCAAATAAGCCCTTATGTACTTCAACTTTTCCAATTAAGCTTTCTAAGTGTCCAATAAGCATATAAATCATGACTAATCACCTCTAAGGAATTAGAACACATTTAACTCAACCAACATGGCCATTTCTATCCAATGGACTCGATTTTACAAACTTAGAAGCTATATGTCATAAATCTCTAGGATTTCGTATACCGATGAACTCTAAGTTCATGTAAGGGCATATAGCATTATATATCACTGGCATAAATACCCAAAGGATTCAAATACATTTTTGAATTCATATACAACCATGTATATGTCAATATATAGTATTATCTCCAAGTATAGACAAATACAAAAAGGGCTCAAAGAGTCCGGCATTACAAGTCCTCCCCCCCTCAAAAAAGTTTCATCCTCAAAACTCCTACGTCAAGGATAAAAATAAATGGGGATACTGACGTCGCATAGTATCCTCAGGCTCCCATATCATTTCCTCGATCCTGTCACTTTTCCAAAGAACTTTGACCGTGGGAACTTCCTTGCTGTGTAACCTCTTCATCTGTTGATCCAGAATTTGAACTGGTTTCACCTCAAAACTTAGGTCTTCTCTTAGTGCCACTGAAGGAGTCTCCAAAACATGAGATGGGTTTGGTATATACTTCTTAAGCATCGAGACATAGAACACATTATGGATCCTATCCAATTCTGGTGGCAATTCCAACCAATACCCCATAGTCCCAACGCGCTCTAAGATACAGAAAGGTCTGATATATCGAGGGTGTAGCTTCCCTCGACTTTAAAATCGAATTATATATTTCCATGGTGATATCCTGAAAACCATATCACCAACTGCAAATTCTAATGGTCGTCACCTCTTATCCACATAACTCTGTTGACAATCCTAGGCAGCTTTCATTTTCTCCCAGATGACCTTTATTTTTTGAGTGATAATTTCTATAAATTCAGCTCCTTCGAATTTATTTGTACCAACTTCATCCTAATATAAAGGTGTCCTACATTTTCTCCAATAAAGTGCTTCGTATGGTGGCCTATCGATACTTGTTTGATAACTATTGTTACAAGCAAATTCTATCAAAGGCAAGTACCGGTCCTAGCTCTCTTGGAACTCCATTACACATGCTCTCAGCATGTCCTCCAGTGTCTGAATAACCCTCTCCGACTGACCATTAGTCTAAGGGTGAAAAGCAGTACTAAACTTCAGTTTAGTCCCTAAAGATTCCTAAACTTTTGGCCAAAATTGAGAGGTGAATCTCATATCCTTATCCAATATTATAGAAACTGGCACCCCATGCAGCTTCATAATCTCGTCAATATACAGCTTTGCTAACCTCTCCAACGAGTAGGTTATGTGGATCAGTAGAAAATGAGTAGATTTTGTCAATCTATCCACTATAACCCAATTAGTATTATGACCCTTTGATGTATGAGGTAATCCAATTACAAAATCCATTGTCACATGCTCCCACTTCCATTCCGGAATAAGCAAAGACTGTAACATACCCTGCTGGCTTTTGATGCTCTGCCTTTATCTATTGATAGGGAAGGCATCTAGCCACAAATTTCGCTATTTCTCTCTTCATCCCTGGCCACCAATAGCTCTCTCTAAGAGTTCGATACATCTTAGTGTTACCAGGATGCATTGCATAAGCCGAACTGTGAGCTTCTTCCAAGATAGTTCGCCTAAGATCTTAGTCATCTGATACACAGACTTTTTTTATGAAGACTAACAACCTATATTCTCTCAGTCAGAACACCTCATCCTTTTTGGATGGCAATTTGTCTCGAATGACCCTTAACTCAGGTTCATCGACCTATGATCTCCTGATCTCATCAAATAATGTTTGCCGAACTTCAAAATATGCTAGTAGTGTTTCGTTATCCTCAACCACTGAGAGTCCAACCCCAAGGCTCTGTATATTCATCCAATGAGCCATATAAGGATTTTACCAGACATTCATTACCGAACAGGACTCCTGACTCAGTGCATCGGCTATCATATTTGCTTTTCCCGGGTGATAGTCAATCACTAAGTCATAATCCTTGATTAATTCCAACCACCTCCTTTGTCTGAGGTTTAGCTCCTTCTGTGTCATTAGGTACTTCAGGCTCTTGTGATCAACGTATATATGGCAAGTCTCCCTATAAAGATAGTGTCTCCAAATCTTAAGTTCAAACACCACCGCTACGAGCTCCAAATCATGAGTGGGATAATTTAGTTCATGTTTCTTCAGCTTTCTAGAAGCATATGTGATCACTCGCCCAACCTGTGTAAGTACACAGCCAAGTCTCGGACGACTGGAATCACTGTATACCTTATACCCAACTCCTTAGGTAGTTAAAGCAAGCATTGGTGCATAAGTCAATCGCTTCTTTAGTTCCTGAAAAATTGCCTCGTATTTTTCATCCCATTGAAAATTTACTCCCTTTCGGATAAGCCTCGATAAAGGGGCTGTAAGTACTGAGAAGTCCTCAACAAATCTTCGATAATAACTAGCTAACCCCAAAAAGCCGCAAACTTTTGTCACATTCTTAGGCTGTTCCCACTCAAGTATAGCTTCCACCTTTTTTGAGTCCACATAAATACATTCTCCTGATACCATATGCCTCGTCCGGAAAGCATTCTTATCCATACCTCATCCGAAAAGCATTCTTGTGTATATTGCGTTCAACAATCTTCAACTGATGGTACCCAGACCTCAGATCTATCTTTGAGAATAATGTAGCTCCTCTCAACTGATCAAACAAGTCATCAATCATAGGGAGTGTATATTTATTTTTATGGTAACCTATTTAACTATTGATAATTAGTACATAAGCAGAGAGTCCCATCCTTCTGCTTGATAAACAATAATAGTGCTCCCCACGGTGAATGACTTGGTCTAATGAAGCTTTTGTCCAATAACTCTTACAACTAAACCTTTAGCTCTTTCCATTCTCCTAGTGCCATACGATACAACAGTATAGATATCAATGTTGTCCACGAGATCAAGTTAATAGCAAAATTAAACTCCCGATCAGGTGGCAATCTAGGTAACTCCTCCGAAAAGACATTAGGGAACTCGCACACAATAGGGACATCTCCAAGTTCAACCCTCTATGTTGAAGTGTCAATCACATGTTCAAGGTATGCCTGGCATCCCTGACGAATCAACTTCTTAGTCTTAACCACCGAAATCAAACAACTTAGGAACATCCATCTGTTACTAGTAAATTTAATAGGGACTCCACCTTGATTGACAAAGTCCACCTCTTTCTTGAAACAATCAACCTTGGCACGATGCATCTCTAACCAGTCAATCCCCAATATTACCTCCAAATCCTAGAGATCGAGGGGAATAAGATCTTCCTCTAACACAACATC
Source organism: Erythroxylum domingense (assembly GCA_025594535.1). NCBI lineage: Eukaryota > Viridiplantae > Streptophyta > Magnoliopsida > Malpighiales > Erythroxylaceae > Erythroxylum > Erythroxylum domingense. The sequence continues at coordinate 12,661 of JANQBM010533092.1, read as the reverse complement.
ACTGACCTTTACCTTATATGTCGTATATGCTTCATCACGAGCCACTTGTTCTCCAAGAGGAGTGACTATAATGAGAGGGGGATCTAATGGCTTTAGAATACGATTAATGTCCTCGGCGAAGGTCACACTAACAAAGGACCTTTGCTCATCAGTGTTGATCAAAACTCTAGCATCTCTACTGAGAACACACATAACACCTAATAACACTACGTGTTAGAAGCTCATACTATTTACGAGTTTATCAGTACTACACAAAACATGCGTCACAATAATCGAAAAGGTCCAACCTTGCGATGACTTCCCCTTCCTCATCTAACCATACTATCACTATAAAATAAAAAAAGGCATTATTTAATAAAAGAGATTGAACTAAGCCTAGCTTATTCGATGTTCCAAAAACCCCGAGGAATGTCGATAAGTACTCTCAATGAGGTCAAAATTATCTAACCATTAAGGTCATCAACTTAACGATCTGAGATTCAACTTCTTAACTAAAGACTATCGATACCCAGACTCAACTCCTAAGGCTCATGAATCTTTTGAAAACCATAATAAAACTTTTGAAAACATAAAAACCTGGCTTTGATACCAATTTAATTGTCACGACCCTAAACCACACTAGGCACATAACTACTACCGCATACTTGGGCTAAGGATACTCACGGTACCTTTAACTTGACTATGCAAGGCTAACTTGACATCTTTAAAAACATTTCGACAGCACAACGGTTATAATTTGAAAGTCCCAAAATAATAAAAAAATCACCTGTAAATCAATTTCATGTGCACTTCTATATTCACATTAAAACTTTACCGCGACTTCTAGACTTTGAAGTCCACTCAAGAGCAATCTTAACAACAGTACAAAATATTCATACAAAAAACCATTTATAAACCACAAGGTAGACAAGCGTTAATTTTACAAAATTATAAAGCATATCAACATAATCATGAGTTGCTATATAACAAAAGTACAAAATAGAGACTACCTACGTGCAGTAATGCCCGAATATATCAAAGATCGCACAAACCATTCAGAGCTTCAAGCTCACCAAATTAACCTGTATGGTTGGAAAGCAGAGGGGATGAGTACACTATGTACTCAGTCAGAATAAATAGAACCCGATACATACCAAAATGGTCCAAATAACCTAAGGACGGTTTTTCACCTCAAACATGCATCTAACCACCTATGAAGTGAATATGCGTGATATAGAAACATATGGACCTAGTTTATAACTCATCCCATACTAGTTAGGAACTACATAGGCCTGGCCTATTAATCACTCATTCCGTGAACATAGGTTCCAGTTTTAGCACATAAGAGTAGAAAAGCATCATATATAAGAATCAAGTCTCATTAGGAAGCCAAAATAGTTATGTGTGTCATCACTAGTCATTCAAACTAGTGTGCACACCCACGAGATCCTAGTGATGGCTCGACTTTCATCTGTGGTGAGTCCAGACTATGATTGACAAGAGAATTATGACCCTAGGTGATCACCTCTTCGGTGACCAGACCTTTAGGTGTGCAATCACCTGCAAGCACTGTAGAATGGTGACGTTACAAGGACTCAACGTTTATGTACGAGCGTCAAGGGTACAGGAGTCGCTTAATCTATTGTGCCTAGCACACGATTAGCCAACTGTTTCCTCGCCAATCATCAAAAATCATATACAAATATTGAATAATAAAATCAAGTAATGCATCATGCCTTTATTTATCAGTTCAACCGATAAAATGGAATCGTGTCATGGCTCTAAGCCAAAAGAGAATTCATACATGCAGCCTACATGACCCGATTATACATATGTAAGTTCCAAAACATTATTTCATGCAAAAAAAGTCATCTTTTGCACTCCAACTGCAAAGTGGTTTAAAAATATAGTTTTTACAAAATAAATCATTGTTCTTTACACTTCAAGTGCAGGTTTGATAAAAACAATATTATTTCTCAAAATATGTAATAAAAACTTCAGTCGCACTTCAGGTGCAAAGAGTTATTCAAAACAGTGTTATTTATGAAATACATAAGTATACTACCATCTATTTGAGCATAAATTCTACTATGCATTACCTAGGTTCACAATTCACATACAAGTCATTATGCATGTCTTGGGTTGTCCTGGTTCCATTTGAGAGACATGTTTTCCCTAACTCACCTCCATAGAAGGTGTACACTCCTTTGACTTCAATAATCCTCTGTACGAGCTTCTTGATCCATAGCTCCCGAGCCTTTATACAAAGTAATGTAATGTAGTTACGACTACTCAAACATATAACTCATATTTATACCCCATCACATAAGTGTATAAAACACAATATCACTATTTTTTTAAGATATAGGATTCGGCCATTTAGCTTCTCACATGGTTACTTCCCTTATTATTCACATAAGCTTTCTTTTGCATTTTCTAAGGCATTTAATGCCTTGATCCAATACTTACACATTTCAAAGCATAATTGAACACATTTTAATCCAAGCATACTAGGCCACTTATCAATCTAAGAAAAAATTCAAGTTTACTCTAAGTATTCATGAAAGTCTCTTTCCAATGCACACCATTAAAATCCTTAAATCCTAAGCCAAATTCACTTAATCGTTTTATTAAACACCTAAAGGCATAAACTTGAAAGCCTCCTTCTAATTTACTTTTTCCTAATTTTTCATCATCAATTCACATTATACATACCCAATTAACTTCATAAAATTCATTTAAACTATCAATTTCAAAAGAAATTCAAAATTTCACCAACTTTCACTTAAGAGAGGGCATTTCGGTTTTGGATTAAAGAAGCTTCTCCATGAATCATTTCATTCATCTAAACCATGTCTCATGCATAGCCAAGCAAGGAGAACAACATATCTTAACACCAAACTCAAAATCATAATGTAAAGAAAGATTAGACAAATTTTACCTAAACTTTGCTTTAATGATAACTTAAAATCCTTTGAGAATTTCTCAAATATAATGATAGATTTAAGTTCCTTGACCCCAAATTAACTTATAACATTTTGGTTTGGGTTGGAGAATCAAAACAATGGTGAAAATTGGGTGATAGATGAATTCTTCTTCTCCTCCACTCTTCTCCTTTTTTCTGCTTTCTTTCAATTAAAACAAAGTGTTTCTAATTTCTAATGGTGAGGTGCACGGCCATAAGATGAAGAAGGGTCTAGAATGTTGACTCTTCTTTGACCAAACATGATGAAATTGCCTTTTTTCCCATAGCTTATGTGAAATTATCATTATACCCTCCAATTTTTCCTAAATTTGCAATTAAGCCCAAATTTTAAGAATGACCAAAACTTTATTTTCATTTTGGTCTCCCGACTTTCAAACATAATAATTAAGCCCTTTAACTTTATAAAATCACATATTGATCCTCCAAGAATTGAAAAATTACATTTAAGTTCCTTAACTTTTAACAATTTGCAAGTAAGCCCATATGTACATCAACTTTTCCAATTAAGCTTTCTAAGTGTCTAACAAGTCTATAAATTATGTCTAATCACCTATAAGGCAATAGAACACATTTAACTCGGCTAATATGGCCATATCCACCCAATGGATTTGGTTTTAAACGATTAGAAGCTTATATGTCAAAAATCTCTAAGATTTCGCATACCAATGAACTCTAAGTTCATGTAAGGGCATATAGCATTATATATCACTGGCATAAATACCAAAATGATTCAAATATATTTTTGAACTCATATAAAACCATGTATATGTCAATATATAGTAGTATCTCCAAGTACAGACTAATACAAAAAGGGCTCAAAGAGTCTGGCGTTACAAGTCCTCCCCCCTCAAAATAGTTTCATCCTCGAAACTCCTAAGTCGAGGATATAAATAAATGGGGGTATTGATGTCTCATAGCATCCTTAGGTTCCCATGTCATTTACTCGATCCTGTCGCTTTTCTAAAAGGACTTTGACTGTGGGAACTTCCTTGTTGCGTAACCTCTTTATCTACCAGTCCAGAATATGGACTAGTTTCACCTCAAAACTTAAGTCTTCTCTCAGTTCCACTGAAGGTGTCTCCAAAACATGAGATGGGTTCCGTATATGCTTCTTAAGAATCGAGACATGGAACATATTATGGATCCTATCCAAGTTTGGTGGCAGTTCCAACCAATACGCCACAGTCCTGACGCGCTCTAAGATACGGAAAGGTCTGATATATCAAAGGTGCAACTTCCCTTGACTCTGAAATCGAATTATATCTTTCCATGGTGATGTTCAAAGGAAAACCATATCATCAACTACAAATTCTAATAATCATCGCCTCTTATCAGCATAACTCTTTTGATGATCCAGGGCCGCTTTCATATTCTCCCAAAAAACCTTTATTTTTTGAGTTGTAATTTCTATAAATTTGGCTCCTTCGACTTTAGCTGTACCAACTTCATCCTAACATAAAGGTGTCCTGCATTTTCTCCAATAAAGTGCTTCATTTGGTGGCCTACTGATACTTGTCTGATAACTATTGTTATAAGCAAATTCTATCAAAAACAAGTGCCATTCTAAGCTCCCTTGGAACTCCATTACACATGCTCTCAACATATCCTTCAGTGTCTGAATAGTTCTCTCCAACTAACCATTAGTCTGGGGGTGAAAAGTAGTACTAAACTTCACTTTAGTCCCTAAAGATTCCTGAAATTTTGAACAAAATCAAGAGGTGAATCTCGGATCTCTATCTGATATTATAGAAACTGGCACCTCATTCAGTTTCATAATCTCATCAATATATAACTTTGTCAACCTCTCCTATGAGTAGGTTAAGTGGATAGGCAGAAAATGAGCATATTTTGTCAATCTATCCACTATAACCCAAATAGAATCTTGAACCTTCGATGTACGAGGTAATCTAATTAAAAAATCCATTGTCACAAGCTCCCACTTCTATTCTGGATTAGGCAAAGACTATAACATACCCGCTGGCTTCTGATGGTCTACCTTTATCTGTTGACAGAGAAGGCATCTGACCACAAATTTCACTATTTCTCTCTTCATCCTTGGCCACCAATAGCTCTCTCTAAGAGTTCGATACATCTTAATGCTACCAGGATGCATTGCGTGAGTCAAACTATAAGCTTCTTCTAAGATAGCTCGCCTGAGATCTTAGTCATCCTCGGTACACAGACTCCATTTATAAAGACTAACAACTTGTCTTCTCTCATTCGAACCCCTTATCCTCTTTGGATGGTAATTTCTCTCGAATGACCCTTAACTTGAGGTCATCGACCTGTGATCTCCTGATCTCATCAAATAGTATTGACCAAACTTCAAACTGTGTTAGAAGTGTTCCGTTATCCTCAACCACTGAGAGTCCAACCCCAAGGCTCCTTATACTCATCAAATGAGTCTTATAAGGACTTTGTTGAATAGTCATTATCGCATAAGACTTCCGAATCAGTGCATCGACTACCACATTTTCTTTTCCCAGATGATAGTCAATCACTAAGTCATAATCCTTAATTAATTTCAACCATCTCCTTTGTTTGAGGTTTAGCTTCTTCTGTGTCATTAGGTACTTCAGGCTCTTATAATCAGAGTATATATGGCAAGTCTTCCCATAAAGATAGTGTCTCTAAATCTTAAGTGCAAACACCACCACTGCGAGCTCCAAATCACGAGTAGGATAATTTAGTTCGTGTTTCTTCAGCTATTTAAAAGCATATGCAATCACTCACCCAGCCTGCATAAGTACACAACCAAGTCCCTGACGACTGACATCACTGTATACCTCATACCCAACTCCTTGCGTAGGTAAAGCAAGCACTGGCACAGAAGTCAATCGCTTCTTCAGTTCTTAAAAATTTGCCTCGCATTTGTCATCACACTGAAAATTTACTTCCTTTCGGGTAAGCCTCAATAAAGGGGCTACAAGTACTGAGAAGCCCTCAACAAATCTTCGATAATAACCAGCTAACCTTAAACAGATGCAAACTTCTTTCACATTCTTGGGTTGTTCCTACTCAAATATAGATTCCATTTTTTTGAGTCCACATAAATACCTACTCCAGTTACCACATGCCTCAGAAATCCTATCTTCTTCAACCAAAATTCACACTTTGAAAAATTCGCATACAACTGTCTTTCGTGAAGTATTTGCAACACAATCCAGAGATGTTTAGCATGCTCCTCCTTATCCCTAGAATAAATCAAAAGGTCATCAATGAATACTATGACAAATTGATTTAAATAAGAATGGAACACCCTATTCATGAGGTCCATAAATGTTATAGGTGAATTTGTCAATCTGAACGGCATCACCAAAAATTTATAGTGTCTACACCTCATTCGGAAAGCATTTTTATGTACATCGTTTTCAGCAATCTTCAACCAATGGTACCCAGACCTCAAATCTATCTTTGAGAATACTGTAGTTGTTGGACCCTGAACTTTTCTTGAAATTTGGAACCATTAAAATGAGAAATTGTTGGTGATTAGGCATGAGTAAAGAAAAAAAAAGAGAATTCTTGAATTAGAAATGATAGACAAGATTAAGGTAGTGAACGTAGTAAGTTGATGATGAATGGGTACATATGTGTATGTTCTATTATTAATGTTCATGATCAATCATGGACTATAATTTTTATGGATGATATTGAGTTGAAATGGAGTTAAGAATCAGGAGTAACTGAAGTAGAAAAGGTGATCCTTCTACAAGTTATGTTAGGTGTAAAATTTGGAAAGTTTGAAGATTATTGACTGAAAATTTTTTCTTTAAGTATGCTTCAGTATTTTAGCCCTAAATTTATCCAAATAAGATGATTCTTGATTTGGATTAAACTAGAGACTTATGGATATATTTTTCATGAAGACTTCAAATTCAAATTATGTCCTTAAGACTCTTAAAATTTGACTTGAAGTTGAAAAAAAATTGGGTTTGCTTCTGTGAAAATTCTCCATGAAAAACTACTTGCTTCGTTGTGGCGAACTTGAATGGATTTGGCTAGGCTTCCTCCCGGTTAAAGCTCGCCACGGCCAACTCTAGGTTTCTCCGTGGCGAACTTGTGAAATTTGTGCGATAATTCCTCTTTGGAGGAGTTTACCGTGGTGAACTTCTGGCTTAGCCGCGGCAAACTTTTATCTGCACTGAACATGTCTCGATATTTTGGGCATAACTTGTTCTATAGTTACCCAAATGAGATGATTTTTGATTTGGAGTAAAGAACGACATAGGAATACAAGTTTTATGAAGAAATCAAGTTTAAATTCAGCCTGTAAGAATTTCAATATTTGGAAGGAAGTTGAGCACAGAATATTATTTTAGTATAAGAATAGTCCAAAACTGTTTGGGGTATAACTTTCATATTTCTTAACCAAATTGAATGGTTTAGGTTTCATTCGAAACTTAGGACAATGGGGAACATTTTTCTAGAAGGAAGTGTTATCAAATTTCTTCATTTACCTTATCAGAATAAGGAGTTAAGATGTTAGTAGTTGATAGACTAAAAGGGGTAAAATTGGGAGAATCAATTAAATGCAAGAAGGGGTAAAATGGGAAGGACAAGTTAAATGAAGGGTAAACAAGGAAAAACAAGGCAAAATGTGGTCTTGAATAAGAGAGAAAGGAGAGAGTCGTGAGAAGAGAGAAAAGAAAGAAGAGAAAAACGTGGGAAAGAAGAAGAAGAGAAGGAAAAATCGTGGAGGAAGAAGAAGGAAGAAGGTTTGAGCTAAGTTTAAGGTAATTTTCTTCATCTTTCTTCTTGTTTTGTTAGAAAATAAAAAAGGATTAGACAAGAGAATGGGTTGGTGTTGGAAGAAAGGAGAAAGAATAGAAACCCTAGATGGATTTTTATGGGTTCCTAAACTAGGTTTTGGTTTTCTTGACCTAGATAGACTGTGGTCAGGTTAAGCCTAAACCTAACTTAGCATTTATTTCATTTTTGTAATTTTTGAAGTTTTATGAATTTCTATGGGAATGTTGTGTTGAATGAGAAATTGGTTGTTTGAAGGAAACCAAGGAATGCCAATCCAAAAGCAAGAGGAAAGATAAGCTTGACTTGGATTTTGCAAGTAAATAGGTGGGTAATGTATTTATTGTGTAATTGGGCAAATTCTTGCCTATTTGTGTGTATATTTGATTGCTTGAATATGATTTTCTTCAAATTGAATTGTTGTGAGTGCTTGGAAAATGCATGATGAATTATGATTATGTCATGCCTTGAAAAATGTATGACATTTTGCATAATCAAAAAAGAGGAAAAAGCATAAGATGCATGAAAGTATGAATATGCAATGAAATGAATTGAGCATAATAATTTGTTTGTGATTGGGTAATACAGGAACCCGTTTCGATTGGGTAAGATAGGAACACGTGCACATTGACCTATATCCTTTTCCCGGTTGCCCGCTTGAGGCCACGAAATCTTGAGAAATTGGACTCGTTTTGTTCATAGAGTAAACTTTGATTTCTCTGTTTTGTCCAACGGAACTCTCGAGCCATTTGTTTGTGCATTGCATTTTTGAATTGTCAAATATGATTCATTTGAGTGTGATGTTAAATGGATAAAGTTTATGTTATATGTTATGAATTTTGAGCTAATTTGATTAATGCTTGAATTGCTAGAAGGATTAAGAATTTTTGAATTGGTAGCTATACCTATACATATGCTTGAATTTCTGACTAATTGCCAATGACTATAAATATATTGGCCACTGAGTTGTGTAGCTCAACCCATAATTTTCCCTCCTCAGGTGCAGAACGATAAAGTTAGCGATCCTTGCAAGGCATTTGGGCAAAACTCCAAGATAGTTAGATATCTTTTATACTAAGTCAATGAACATTTTGGATAGCTTTATAGGCATATCAAACATGAGCATCTTTAATATTTTGTATTAAGCTTTGATGTGTATGATAGTATGTAAATAAATTTTGTTCAAACTCTTTGAATTATTTACGAAATGAAGAAGTTTCCTTATGTATGTTTAGAATTTGTCTTTGGATGAATTGCCACGGTTTTGTGGGAAAATTGTATATGTTTGTGTATTAAATAGTTTTGGATGTTAGGGTTCGGGTCTTTCATTCAAGGGTTTTGTCACGGCAAATTTATAAGTTGGCTGCGGTGAACCTTTCCCGAAGGGTGTTTTTATTTGATTTTCGTAATTTCGCCGCGACAAATTCAAACCATCGCTACGGCATATTTTTCCCGAGAGGTGCTTAAGTTCGAATATGGGGAACTTCGCAGCGACGAAGCCAGGAGTTGGTTGCGGTAAACTTTTCCCAAAAGGTTCTTGGAAACATTACCATAGTTTCGCCGCGGCGAACATTTTTTTTCTGCGGCGAAGTCTGTCAGTGCCGACGCTATAATTCTCATTATAAGTTGAACCCTTCAGCTCTGCTCTTGCACGATCTTTATCGACCATTCGTATTTGTCTCCTCAGGATAAGCACAACGACCTGGGGGTCCCAACATGTTTACTATCAAAGGTCTGAATGAGACGATTATTGTTTCAAAATAAACTAGAGACATAGAGCTACAATTGTTCAGAAGAAGTAAATTTGTTATTTCGCTGCTGGAACTAGTTTTGGCTAGAGAAATCGCATAGAAATAACCTTAGAGGATAATACATTCACGTCTTTTGATATTACAGATAGTTGGCCTCTAGAAACGGGGTCCAATATCTTTTGGTATCAGAGCTTAGGTTTTTCTTAGGCTTATAATGCATAGTAGGATGAATTATTATGATATATGATTAATGGCTATTTTGTTAAATTGATTGATTGCATTAAATGACATACATATCATGCATTGATGTAGAAAATAAGATTTAAAATGAAAATTAAGCTAAAAGATAATGTCTTATTAAAGGAGTAAAAATGTCACCTCGTAATGGAACATGAGGAGTTTTGCAAGGATATGCTGCACCTGATTCCTCACCATTAGAGAAGGGTACTGATGAGTATAGAATCCCAGTAATTGCAAGCACATGAGTCGCATGTATGAATTTTGTTAAGAGTTTGGATTATTAGAAACAACGAGAAGAATGGTGTTTTGTTAGAGTGTAAGATAAGGAAAGTTTGTGGATATTTAGAAATAAGAAATATTATATAGTCTGATATGTTAGACATATATTCAGTAGTTGTAGTTATGTCCACGACTATAGTAACGAAATTTGGTTGTGGATATATACTTCAATTGATATGGATGTGAAAATATTTTCATGAATTGACTGAGAAAGAAATAGAGACATGGGTGGAAATGACAAGATTTAAGGTGTACAAGAAAAGTGGAATTGAAAGGTTGAACTTGGATTTTAAAGTGATTGTTTAATTAGTGTGATAAGAGTTATGATCTAGCATAAGATAGTGTTAGTGAATTTGATATCAAAATTTCAAGATGGCTATGCGACTATGCTTCTAAATTGACCAAGAACGTACGTGTGGAAGATGAAACAAATGATAGTGATATATGTAGAAGTTCTCAAGGTTAAGTCGACCAGTTATTGTGAGAATATATTTGATCGTATGGTTATATTAGTGAATAATGTGATTGAGTACATATGAGATCCATATTTGGATATGGTATGGGAGGTAATCTATAATCCCTATAGTTAATTAGAGTAACACGATGGAATTATGGTATAGGTGATTATGTTGAAAAGGTAACTACGATGGAGGAGTATGTTTGAACAGACGTAGAATATTTAGGAATTTTTCAGAATCAATTGTGATTGACGTATTGTTGGTATGAGTATAAATTGGTGACCTGCTGAAATCTCTTTTATGTATAACATATAATGATCTTGATGGTACATATCAAAAATATAAGAGTAAACGAATATGCTTCTTATGTCATTGAGTTTTATTATAAAGAATATTTTGATCATGTACAGTGTGACAGAAATTAAAATTATTGAAATATCAAGAATAATTAAAATTGATCTTATCGAGGTGTTAAGAATGGTTGAAACAACATTGATGAACATAGTTGATTGATAAAGATTATGGAAACAGTGTAGATGATTGAGGTAAGGAGTCTGTTTAATATAGAGTTGTTTTATCGAATCATGTACAAGGTGTGCTCAGGTTAGGAAAAAGGATTAGCTAAGCTTGAGATGAATTGGCCTGTATGAAATTATTACGAGTTAGTGCTAGTGACAAAAGATGTCCTAGATTCATAATGTGATATATGTGGGTATGTCAAGAAATGTTGATATGATATGATGTTGGTGTTATCGACACAGGAAGTGGAAAATTGTGAGTAATCTGAGATATATTTATATATTGAGAAATTAGTTAAGAAAGTGAATGATTAAATAAGTGATTGAAAGACCGAGTGAGTCTATTGACTATGGCCATTTGGAAGAAGTTATTCGAGTAAAGAAGTTATTTCGAAGACTGAGGAAAACATAAGATAACATTGTCTCAATTTGTTTGATTACTCAAGTAAGAATTTCAAGAATGAAATTCTTTATGGGGGGAGATTTATTGGACCTCGAACTTTTCTTAGAAGTTGGAACTATTAAAATGAAAAATTGTTGGCGATTAGGCATGAGTTAAGAAAAAAAAAAGAATTCTTGAATTAGAAACGATAGACAAGATTAATGTAGTGAGTGTAGTAAGTTGATGATGAATGGGTATATATATGTATATTCTGTCATTAATGCTCATGATCAATCATGGACTATAATATTTATGGATGATATTAAGTTGAAATGGAGTTGAGAATGAGGAGTAAATGAAGTAGAAAAGGTGATCCTTGTACAAGTTATGCTAGGCGTAAAATCTGGAAAGTTTGAAGATTATTGACTAAAATTGTTTTTCATTGAGTATGCTTCAGTATTTTATCCCTCAAGTTATCCAAATAAGATGATTCTTGAATTGGATTAAACTAGATACGTATGGCTATATTTTTCATGAAGACTTCAAATTCAAATTCGATCCTTAACAGTCTCAAAATCTGACCTGAAGTTTAAAAAAAATTGGGTTTGCTTTTGTGGAAATTCGCAGTGGCAAAGTCCTTGCTTCGCCACGGCGAACTTGGATGGATTTGGCTAGGATTTCTCTCGGGTAAAGTTCGCAGTGGCCAACTCTAGGTTTCGCCGTGGCAAACTTGTGAAATTTGTGCAAGAATTCCTCTCTAGAGGAGTTTGTCGCGGCGAACTTTTATATGCACTAAACATGTCTTAGTATTTTGGGCATAACTTGTTCGATAGTTACCTAAATGAGATGATTTTTGATTTGTAGTAAACTAAAGCCATAGGGATACAAGTTTTATGAAGAAATCAAGTTTAAATTCAGCCTGTAAGAAATTCAATTTTTGGAAGGAAGTTGAGCACAGAATATTATTTCAGTATAAGAACAGTCCATAAATGTTTAATGTGTAACTTTTAGATTTCTTAACCAAATTGAATGGTTTAGATGTCATTAGAAACTTAAGACAATGGGGAACATTTTTTCTAGAAGGAAGTGTTATCAAATTTCTTCATTTACCTTATCAGAATAAGGAGTTAAGATGTTAGTAGTTGATAGACTAAAAGGGGTAAAATTGGGAGAATCAATTAAATGCAAGAAGGGGTAAAATGGGAAGGACAAGTTAAATGAAGGGTAAACAAGGAAAAACAAGGCAAAATGTGGTCTTGAATAAGAGAGAAAGGAGAGAGTCGTGAGAAGAGAGAAAAGAAAGAAGAGAAAAACGTGGGAAA
>JANQBM010532663.1:0-16932 GCA_025594535.1 Erythroxylum domingense | reverse complement strand
TTCGGTTATAGATTATGTTGTGTTATGGTCTTTTCCGCAGCGTATTGTGAATACTTGGACCATACGCGATCCAACAGGCTAGTGTGGGCAACCCACCCTTGTGAGATGACGACAAAGTAAGGTTTCATTAGAAAAACCCTATAAGGAAACCCGCTCACGCTTTTCGACTTCGGAACGATAGTTGGGCTTCGAGAATGGGGTCCAATAGGATCAACTCGTGCTTCTAGATTATTAGACCTCATATGTACGAACATTAGTCCCTATATAGCTACATTTTGTAATTCTAGATATTTTCTAACATTTATAGATGATTATTCACGCCACAGTTATGTGTTTTTGTTTAAGGAAAAGTCTAAAGTTCTTGATAAATTCAAGATATTTAAGACTGAGGTTGAGAACTTGTTAGGAAAATCAATAAAGATTGTCAGATCTGATCAGGGAGGAGAGTATTATGACAGACATGGTGTTACTTGACAAGAAAAGGGTTTGTATGCTAGGTATTTAAAATCGGTAGGAATAGTGACTCAGTTTACTATGTCAAGTAGTCCTGAGCAAAATGGTATGACCGAAGGCGCAATCGCACCTTAAAGGAAATGATAAGGTTAATGCAGAGAATGGCTAACCTACCCGAATTCCTTTGGGTGAAGCCATTAAGACAACATTATATATATTGAATAGAATCCTAAGTAAGTCAATGCCTAATATGCCTTTTGAACTCTAGGTTGGTAGGAAACCAAGTCTAGCACACATTTGTATATGGGGTTGCCCTATTGAGGTATAATTATATAATCCTTTTTGAGAACAAATTGCAAACTCGTTCCACTCATTGTTATCTAGTAGGATATTTTGATCACTTTAAGGGCTACAAATTTTACTGTAGAGAAGAAAGGGCTAGAATAGTGGAACTACAGATAAGGGTGAACCCTTTCATCCTTCAGGAGATAGCAGGATGGATACTATGATCATTTCGAATCTGTCATTCATACAGTTAGGTCCAGTGGATCAAAGTCTGACTATCATGCCTGTGTAGGCACAGGAACCAATACTTATTTAGGTAGAGGTTGGTATAAGAACCTATGCAGTTATGTAGTTCTACCAGAGTGAGACAACTTGTTATCTAATCAAATTACATAGTCTATTTAGGTGAGCAAGACTATGATATATGACATGTTATGGATCTGGTTTCTTTTACATAAGTCATTTCTAGGCCCTATGCAGACTTGTGGTAGGAAGTGATAAAGGATGAGATGCAATCCATGAGGAAAAAAAAGGTGTGGGACCTAGTTGATTTGCCTCAACAATGTAGACCTGCCAGTTGTAAATCACTATTTAAGACCAAGAAGGACACTCAAGGTAAAGTTAAGCGCTTTAAGGGTCGTTTGGTTGCTAAAGGGGTTCACTCAGGGAGAAGGGGTTAACTTTAATGTTACCTTCTCTCCCGTATCCTCGAAGGATGCATTTAGAGTGAATATGGAAGTAGTAGGTCATTATGACATGGAGCTACATCAAATGGACGTTAAAACCACATTCTTAAATGGTAACCTTTATAAGGAGGTCTATATGAAGCAACTTGAAGCATTTCAAGATTAAGGTGCAATTGACAAATTTGCATATTGACCAAATCAATATACAGTCTGAAACAAACTTCCAGACAATGGTACCTAAAGTTTGATGAGGTTCTGACCTCTTTTGACTTTGAGAAACATAAAGTTGGAAGATGCTTGTATTACAAGGTCAGGGGGAGCAAAGTCATCTTCCTACTATTATATGTGGATGATATATTGCCCATGACAAATGACTTAACGATCGTGGTTTTTTGATGTGTGTAAGTTTTAATTAAGTAACCTCGATAATTCGCAAGCGCATGGGTCGTTCATGTAGTATCTAAGGTGTCGATCCCACGAGGAGGGATAATCGAATCCTAAAATCTAAGACCAAAATAAATCGCAAAAATTCAAATGTAACGGAACTAAAACAAGAATGTGATTCAATTCAAAAATCAATCACAAAATATGAACAATTTAGCAATCGTAATGCACTCTTAAGAATCAACCTAAGAAACTGCCAATTGAGAGAAAGGGAAATTTTACCTATCTTTAATGCTAACTTAAACAATTATAAATTACTGGATTATTGGTTCTAAATAGTTCTAGGGTTGATTACTCTCTCTCAAGTTATAGCCATTAACTCTAATTTATAAACCCTAATTAGATTATAGGAATTGCAATCTCTCGATTAATAATATATCCAAAACCCTAATTAGATATGAAGTTGTCTAAAACAATCAGGAACCTATGTAAGATCTCTTTTCGCACCATTTATCGATTTGACTTAATTCTCGTTCCTCATTAGCCCAATTTAATTAATTTTCACTTAATTCACCCTCTCAGTTTATCATTGAATTATACAATTTCAGAAATTAAATCAAAATAAATCTAGTAAAAACACAAACAATCAAATTTCATTAAATCAAAGATAAAACCCCCAAAGGTGAGTTTAGAACTTGTCAACATTCAAAAATCCTATCATCATACTGTTATTCCCAATTATATACAACAATAAAAATGGAAAATAAATAGGAAATATGATTTGAATAGAGTTAGGAGGTAGCGATGTCGGAAAACTTCTGATTTCGGAAGTACGTCGAGTCGACTTCTTCTCCACTTCTTTCTTCCTTCTTCTCTTTCTCTGTCTCTCGACAATTCTCTCTAGGATTTCTTTGAAATTGGATGATGCCAAAGCTCTTCCTCTTCTTTGTTTTATTCCTTAAATTCCTCTTCTTTGTTTTATTCTTTAAATACCTTTTGTGTTCTAAGTAGTTTAGGGTTTTTCCAGGGTCCAAAAGGTCCAAAAATCCCTCAAAACTTGACGTTTTTTAGTGTCTACACGTTTGCCTGACTATAGCACAATCGTGGGCCACATTTGAGCCTTCTGTCACGATTGTGATAAGAGAGTCACGATTGTGGGCCATGTCCTAGGCTGGCTGTCTCTAGTGCTTCTTTCACAATTGTGGCACATTGTTTCAGCCCTAGTGTGTTCGAAAATTTTCCGTTCTTCGATGTTGGCCCTAAAACACTAACAAACACATTAAGGTACCTCAAAAACAAAATAATTAAGCTCAAAGACTTGTACTAACCCATAAAACACTTAAAACATAAATAATTAGCAAACTAACACAATTCTAACCTATAAACATACTAAACAATGGAATTAATAATTAAATACGTATTAAACTAGGCCCTAAAACATAATGCAATTCACACTTATCAACATCCCCACACTTAAATGTTTGCTTGTCCTCAAGCAAATAAAATAACAAACATATAATGCACAATGCAGTAATGAGACAATGACTTCAATTTCATGAAATAAATTTAATTTAGACACAATAATTTAAGTTGTATCAAATGATTAACAAACAAAAGCCATGACTAGGGGCTTTGAACTAAATATACATATTAATTCAGATCTAGGTGTTAATTTATTTACCCTTTCAATTGCACAAATTTATTTACCTTTTTTAATTGCACACATTAATAATTCTTTGGTCATTCAAACTTTGTAACTACTGCTAAGTATGTTTTCATGAAAATTCAAGCTATTACAAGTTTGGTAGGTTTTTATTAGAAAATAATTTTTTTCTATTGTTTAAACAAGGACCTAGTATTTTACTCAGAGGTAAACATTGGTGATGAATTTCGATTTGGTTACTCGACTAAGTCATTTATTAAATTGCTTGGTTGAAATGTCATTATAGCCTTTTGACGTGGAGGCACACATTTGAGATGCGTGTCAATCCGGTTACTCAGCTACATTAACACTAAATCCTAATTAAGGTGCATATTTAACCAAAGAACACCAATTCACTAATTTTTTCGAGCTAATGATTCTCCACAACCTAATAGACTATGTTCAAATTTAAATAAATTTCAATCCATCTAAGCCATTGACACATCGATACGATTCACAAAATGCAATCTAATAACTATCATATGATATGTAAAGCTCACATTTAAATCAAAACACATAACCCTCCCCACACTTAAACAACACATTGTCTTCAATGTGGGAAGGGGATAAACAAACAAATATGGAAAGAAGAAATATAAATTTAAAGTAAAATAAAAAGTAAGTAAAGACTAAAAGTAAAAGGAAAAGGGTTAGACTAAGGCCTCATGGTAATAGAGGTGGAGATGGTGTTGGTTGGACCCCTGAGATTGTTGTTTGATCTAGGAATTGCTTAAAGAGAGTAAGGGAATTAGTGATCCTAAAACAATTCAAATTACTAAAATTTTTTTGAAAGTTCAAAACAACTCTAACTAAACCTAATGATTTCAATCAAACTACTAAACGTGCTAATTTATGGTCTTTAGCTTGATACTGCATCCATAGAGGCCTCTTAATTGTTCGAAGAAAAGGAATTCCCTTCCTTGTCCTTGGGAATAAATCCTTCGAGATATAGCTTGCAAAGATGGCCATTGACCTTAAGAGTTTCCTTATTAGCATTTTCTAGTTTGAGGCCTCCATGATCGAAAACTTGAATAACCGTAAAAGGCCTACTCCATCAAGATTTTAACGTCCCTGAAACCAACCTCAACCTTGAATTATATAGCAGAATCGCGTCTCTTACTTTAAATTCCTTTTGTTTAAGATGAGAATTGTGTCATTTCTTTACCTTTTCCTTATAGAGTTCGGCATTTTCACATGCATTATAATGAAACTTTTCAATTTCGTCTAGTTACAGAAGTTTCTTTTCGCCTACTTGCTTCCAGTTAAAATTTAATGCTTTAATCAACCAATATGCTCCATGTTTTATTCCAACTCGAAAATGACAAGATTTTCTATACATAAGCCTATAAGGAGTTGTTCCAATAGGTGTTTTAAAAGCAGTCCTATAAGCCTGTAAGGCATCGTTTAACTTTATTGCCAAATCCTTCCTGGAGTTGTTCATCATCTTTTCCAAAATTCGTTTCAGTTCTTAATTGACAACTTCCACTTAGCCACTAGTCTATGGATGGTAAGGTGTAGTAACACGATGGTACACTTAATATCTTTTTAAGAGAGAATTAAAGGATCTGTTGCAAAAATGTGTACCTCCATTACTTATTATCGTACGTGGCACTCCAAACCGATTATATAACCATTTGATGAACTTTTGTAATGCCTTTCCACCATTGGTTAGAGATGCCACTGCTTTAGCCCAATGCAAAACATAATCCAACCCAACTAAAATGTATATGTTTCTCGTTAAATATGGGAAAGGACTCATAAAATCAATTCCCCACACATCAAAGACTTCCATTTCTAAAATGTTGGATAAAGGCATCTCATCTCTTTTAGAGAGGTTAACTATTCTTTGGCATTGATCACATTGTGCTATGAAAGTTTGAGCATCCTTAACAAATTGTGGCCAATAAAATGCACTCTTGAGTATTCAAACCGCTGTTTTGTTAGCTCCATAATGTCTAACACACTGATCTTCATGACATTGCTTTAAGATGTCTGACATTTCTTCCTTTAGAACACATCATCGCATTAACCCATCAGCGCACGCTCTATATAAAATTGGCTCTTCCTATATTTAGCGGTGACAATCATGTAAGAATCTATTTCTTTATTGGTAAGATAAATCTGAAAGAAGTTTACCACTAGTAATATAATTTGTCATATCGGCAAACCATGGTCTAGTTAAACTTTCAAGTAACATCAGGATTTCATCGGGAAAATTTTCATTAATATCTTTTCTTGGATTACTTTCCCCTCCTTCCCGTCTGGATAAGTGGTCTGTAACCACATTTTTTTCTCCCTTTTTATCTCTTACCTCTATATGAAATTCCTGTAAAAGTAACACCCATCGAATGAGCTTTAGTTTTGCATCTTTTTTGTTGAAAAGGTATTTTAATACTGCATGATCAGTGAATACTATTATCTTTAACCCCAAAAGGTATTGTTGAAACTTATCAAACACGTACAATATCGCGACTAATTCCTTCTATGTAGTGGTTTAATTCAGATGAGGTCTTGCAAGGGTCTTGTTAGCATAGAAAATCGCATGCAACCTTTTATCTTTCCTTTGGCCCAATACACAACCTATGCCTTTGTCACTTGCATCAGACATAACTTCAAATGGAAGTGTCCAGTCCAGTGGTGATAGAATTGATGCTAATATTAATGCCTCTAGTTTGTTGAACGCAGACATACACTTGTCATCAAATAGGAGGGCCATATCTTTAACTAAAGGTTTATCAAAGGTCTTGCGATTTGCAAAAAGTCTTTAATGAATCGATGGTAAAATCCTACATGGCCTAAGAATCCTCGAATGCCTTTTAAATTGCTTGGCGGTGGAAGTTTCTCTATCACGTCTATTTTTTCTTTGACGATATCAAATCCTTGGTGTAAGATTTTATGCCCTAGCACTATCCCCTCTTACACCATAAAATTACATTTCTCCTAATTCAACACTAAGTGTGACTCTTCATATCTTTGAAGAACTCTATCCAAATTAGTTAAACACATCTCTAAAGAATCTCCAAAAATTGAAAAATCATCTATGAACACCTCCATTATATCTTTTATCATATCGACGAAGATAGACATCATACATCTTTAAAATGTAGCCATGGAATTGCATATTCTGAAGGGTATCCATTTGTATGTGAATGTACTACAAGGGTATGTGAATCTGGTCTTTCCTTAATCATCAAGGTAAATGAAGATCTGATTATATCCTAAATATCCATCTAGGAAGCAATAAAATAAAGGTCCAGCTACCTTTTCTATCATCTAGTCTATGAACGGGATAGGAAAATGATATTTCTTAGTCAGTAAGTTAAGTTTACGATAATCTATGCATACTCTACATCCTGTGACCATTTTTGTTGAAATTACTTCTCCACTATTAGTTTCTATTACCATCATTCCACCCTTCTTAGGTACGTATTGTACTAGACTGCCCCATTCATTTTTGGAGATGGGATAAATTATCCCTACATCTAAGAGTTTGAATATCTCCTTCTTGACCACCTCCTTCATGTTAGGGTTCAACCTTCATTAACGATTCCTCACCATTCTACATCCTTCCCCTAGGTTTATTCGGTGCATGCAAACATTTATGCTTATACCTCAACTATCAACAATCTGTCATCTGATGGCCTTCATTTGCTTTCTAATAATTTTCTACCACCTTTCATTCAATTGATTGGAGATGATTATCAGTAACATTTTACCTTCACCTAGAAAGGTATATTTAAGATGTGTAGGTAAAGGTTTAAACTCTAATGTGGGTGATTTTTCTATAGATGGTAGTATGGGTGCTTCGATTCGAACTAATTTATCTTGATGCATTTGAACATCTAACTCCTCCATCTCATTGTCTCCTTTAGATTCAAGTTTCTAATATCCATTATTTGTCTTCGCTTCCACTGATTGTACTTTTACGATGCAACTCTCAACTTGTTCTTGCAAATTTTGATCCATAATTTCAACGTTCATGCATGCACTGCTCGTAGTTATATTCTTTAAAACCTTATTCATATTGAATTTGATCTGATCCTCGCCTATTCAAAGTGTTAATTTCCCTACGTGAACGTCAATTATTGCTTTCCTTGTATTCATAAATGGCTTATCTTGGATCAATGGGCAGTTCTTATCTTCTTCAAAGTTGAGAACCACAAAATCTACAGGAATGAAAAACTTGTCCACTTGCATCAGAACATCTTCTGCTATTCCAAATGGTCTTGTAATGGATTGACCAACCAACTGAATTAACTTCGATGTTGGTTTGACCTCACCCAATCCCAATTTCTTAAATATTGATAGAGGCATAAGGTTAAGACTAGCACTTAAGTCGCAAAAGCACTTTGTGAATTCAAACTCATCCACCACACAGGGTATTGTGAAACTCCCAGGATCCTTCAATTTAGATGGCATATGACTGGTCACTATAGAACTATAGGCACTAGTTGGAGTTACCATCTGATTATCTTACCAAGCACACTTCTTTGATAATATGTCAGTCAAAAATATTGCGTATTTAGGCATACGTTCCAAAGCCTCTACAAATGAGAGATTTATCTTTAGTGTCTTTAATTTCTCAATGAATTTTGCAAATTGTGCTTCTAGGTTCTTCTTTTGTAATCATTGAGGAAAAGGGATCTTGGGTGATATGGTGGAGGGATAATATAAGGAGGGTATTCAATCATATTCACTTCTTTCTCCTTGTCTTGATTTTTCTCAATAGAATGAACAAGCTCCTCTATTGTCTTTTTGGATGGTTCAAGCTCCTTCCCACTTCTAAGTGTAATAGCCTTTAGTTTCTCTCTTGGTTTTGTTCCTGAAATGCTAGGAAAACTTCCCATATTTTGTGTAGAGAAAGCATTTGACAATTGATTCACTTGGACCTCTAGATTGTGGATTGAAGAGGCATGGTTCTTTACTACTTGTTCAAATTTTCCTTCTAGCTTCTTTAGCGCATCGTCTAGAGTTCCAAGCTTATCTAAAATCCTATCAAACTTGGATTCCATTGAGCTTTGTTTGTCATGTTGGAGGCCTGATTATCCTTGAGGTCTAAACTGTCCTCCAATATTATTTGTCCATAAGAAGTTAGGGCGATTCTTCCACCTAGGGTTTAAGTGTTGGAGTAGGGATTATTTTCCCCTCCTCATCCATATTGAGCTCCCATATAATTCACTTGCTCTGGATTGCTTTCCTTCATCAAGAAACAGTCCACTGTATCACAATCCATTTGTCTACAGAGTTCACACTTAAGTTGCATGGATTTTACTGGAGCTGAGGACGATGCCTTCATATTTTTGAGCTTTCGAGTCAAGCTATCAATTTTTTCTTTTATTTTTTTCATTTGATTAATAACTATAATTCCTTTTTGTTCTCACAATGTAGTAGTGTGTATACTTTGTTCGCGTCCACAGGCAGTTATTACTTGCCATCTCCTCTATCAACTCTTCCGTTTTATCTACTGTCGTTCTCATTAATGATCGAAGATGCATCAATTATGCCTCTTGTATGTGGGGTTACTTCATTATAGAATGTTTGCAATAAGAATTCCTTGGGTAATTTATGGTGTGGGCATTTCTGTTGCAAATCCTTTTATCGTTCCCACGCTTCATAGATCAATTACCTGTCACTTTGTTGGAAGTTAGTAATCTCCTTAATAATCTTCGTAGTCTTTTTTAAGAGAAAATACTTATCTAAAAAGGCACGAACTAACTAATCCCAAGTCATGACATTGGCTGGTTGAGGGAATGATACCAAGCCTTTGCTCTATCTCTAAGGGTAAAAGGGAAAAGCCTAATTCTAACTACATCTTTCAAAATTTGATAGTACCAAAAGGTATCATAGATTTTAAGGAAGTTCACTACGTGTGCGTTAGGACCTTCATTCGTTAGTTTATAAAGTTGCACTTTCTATTAAAGCAGTTTAAGAGAGCTGATTTGAATTCAAACGATGCAGCTTGTATGGGTGGCCTAGCTACTCCTTGGTTAGCTACATTGAACCTTAGTCTTATGAAGTCTATAAGGGTCTATTGACGTCCTTGGTTCACTCTATGATCCAAATCTTACTGAAATTCCTCGACCATTATTGTTTCTGCTATTTTTGTTTTCTTTTTCACGCCAAAATTTTTTAATATGTCGCTCTAATCGAGTGATGTCTAAATTTAATGTTTCAGCTGCCCGACTTGATCTTCTCGTGACTCTTATGTTCATATAAGAGCATGATTTCAAAAATGGAAAAAAAGAATAAAAATAAAAACTAAAAACTAAATAATCGCCTTAAACTATAGAACTAAACTAATCGCCTCCCTGGCAACGACGCTAAAAACTTGATCATGGTTTTTGGATGTGTGTAATTTTTAATTAATTAACCTTGATAATTTGCAAGCACATTGATAGTTCACGTAATACCTAAGGTGTTGATCCGATGAGGAGGGATAATTTAATCCTAAAATCTAAGGCCAAAATAAATTGCAGAAATTCAAATGTAACGAAACTAAAACAAGAGTGCAATTCAATCAAGCAATTCAATTTAAAAATCAATCACGAAATATTAATAATTTAGCAATCGTAATGCACACTCAAGAATCAAACTAAGGAACTACTAATTAGGAGAAAGGGGAATTTTACCTATCTTCAATGATAAGCTAATCAATTATGAATTACTGGATTATTAGTTCCAAACGGTCCTAAGGTTGATTACTCTCTCTCAAGTTATAACCATTAACCCTAATCTATAAACCTTAATCAGATTACCAGAATTGTAATCTCTCAATTAACAATCTATCCAAAACCCTAATTAGATCTGAAGTTGTCCAAAACTATCGGAAACCTATGTAAAATCTCCCTTTGCACAATTTACCTATTTGATTTAATATAATATCCTATTTTCCATACTAAGGGTTAGGACATAGGATCCTAGACTGTGATGCATGAGAAGTAGTATAGAGAATACATAAAGTGCATTTTATTCACATGCATACCATGAGCATACACATAAATTTTTGGATTTTTGTACACATTGTAAATACTGTATGTGCACTCATTTGACATTTTTTTGGGTATGAAAAATTTATAATTATTATGATGTGAATTGTGAATTTTTGTTTCTTAAAAAATTGGTTGATGAATTACAATTGGCAATTTAGAATTATTTGTTACAATTGAGAGATTTATGAAATTATGTGTGTTTTTGGACCAGAAAAATTGCCAGGTGGTAAGATAAATTGATTCGTGGTAGTAGAAATGAGTGATACATGGTTTTAGGATTTTTTTGACAAGTGGCATAGAAAATTGGGTGACAATTGGTTTTAAAATTGGGTGACAAATGGACAAGTCATTAAAAACCAATTGAGGACCACAAAAAGATGACAAGTGGGAAGTGACAAGTGTCACCACACTTGCCACTCACCACTCATCACTCATGACTCTCTCATTTGAAATACCAATTTTTTAATGTCTTTCATTTGTTTTTACAAGCTCTCTTCTTTATTTTTCATTATTCTCTCTTCTTCACTCCCGACACTCTCATCCTCACTCTCACCGCGTTGAACCTTGCTATCTTCTTTCAAGACTACCTACTCTAAGATCTTTGCTATCTCTTCATCTTGGAACTAGGGTTACCTGATGATTGAGAAGGGTTTTAAGCTAAAAAAAAGTAAGTATATTAAGGTTCTTTTTGGTTTGTTTAATAAAAGTATTTATGATGATCATTAGGGATAGATTGATCGGTTAATAGAGTTGAATATATGCTGAAACGTCGTTGAAGAAATGGGTATATTCATGTCTTGTCTTTTTGTATATGATGAGTAATAATTTATGAATTGTTATAGGGATGTTTTGGAGATAGAATGAACATGGAAATGGTGATGAATGAGTGTTGAACGTTGATGAAAAAATGTGTAGGTTTATGTTCTATTTTTTTGTATGATTGATGAACCATAGGTTATGGGTTTTCTTATGAATGGTATTGAGATGGAATTTAGGTAAGAATGAAGAGAAATTGATGTAGAAATGATGAACTATGCATAAGATGTCTTGGATATAGTATGGAAAGGTTAAAATTTGCAAAATTTGGAGTGAATGGATAACGAATCAATTGAGGAGATTTTTTATGAGGTTTAATGTAAGATTAGTATGAAATAAGGTTGCATTAAAAAGCATGAATTCTGGAAAACTAGAAGGGTAAATGATATTTCTAGGTATATACAGAGCAAAATTGTGGCCTTCAGTGCACGATTGTGACCTATTAATTAGGTTCTATTACGATCGTGGCATGGTCCCCATGGTTTTGGCCTGTTGGATAAGCTTCTATCATGACCGTGGGAAGGTCTACCCCGTGGGCATGCGTAAAAAGTGAAATGTTGTTCTTTAAGTGATGTTTGAAATAACAAATGTTAAGGTATTTTCCTATAGTGTATTTAGACTTGAATGTGGCTTCAAATGAACTTAGTGGATGCTTGATTAGTTGATAAATTGTTTAATATGTTTAGGTTGTTAATTGAGGTTATAATTAAGGAATGAATGGTTGATAGCAAAGTATCAAAATCTGGAAAATTATGAGTGTTATACGAATGAAAGTGTTCTTAGAATTGCAATTGTGATATAAAAGAAGTGAGTATATTAAGTAAGAATGAATTTGAATTGAGATATTATGTGATCATAAAATGCTAAAATAACATTAGTGAATGATTGATGAACATAGAATAATCTTGTATAATTGAGATGTAAACCTAAGTTCAAATTAGACATATGCAAGTGATAAAGGTTGAATGATCAAGACTTGTGATTAAGGATACATATCTGAGAATGTCATTGACCATGCATTGTACATAACAAATACACATTTGTGTATGATTGAATACTTATGTAATTAAGCAACTTAGTGATGTGTATAAATGTGTGTATTGCATAATATAGAAGCGCAAATAAAATGACAGCATCTAGACATTATCAGGATATCGAGGCAATAGCTATCTAGAGCGTACTCTGAGTAACCTAGATGTTTCTCACTATGATTGATTGTATTTGCTTAAAATTTAATTATTGAACTGATATGGATGTGAAGGTGATAATTTCAGACATTGATGGTCTGAGGAGTTTGATAATTGAGATTGCATTGGAAGTGTTCATAATTAAATATGAATTTCAAAGAAATAGGTGTACTCAACAAAATTGTTGAATGCCAGACTTATGTTTGATGAATATGAAAAATGTGACTGTTTCTGAAATGAATGAATGCTATTGAAAGTTTAATATGTGATTTGGTGCATTTCATTACATGATATGCTCAAGATCAAATAAGGGAAGTTATGACCGGAGTGGTTAGTAAAAAGAGTTTAAATCTTATAAATGTGTACAAAGATCCACAGGCTCACTATTACAATGAGCTCGATATCCATAACAGATACGGGACAGTTAAAAAGGCACTCAATCACAAGAAAGTAAAAATTGAACATGAGTCACATGTACATTGCATATATAATTCAATATGTATTAAAGAATGATTGGCTTAAGTTGTTTTAACTGTTTTAAAACTAAAATGTGATATGATATGCAATATTTGATTATATGATCCATCTATAAAGTGAGATGTCAATTGTCTATGTGTTTTGATATGGGTGAGCATATAGAGGATGGTTCGCTCACTAAGTTCACAAAACTCATCCAAATTGCAATATTGATTTTCAGGTACGAGAGAGGAGACTTAGCCTTTAAGACAAATTAGAAGAAATCTAGTACCACATTTAGACTCAAGAAATGGCTCAAAGATCGGTCAGCTGAGACTAAGGAGTTAGGTATAATGTTTTGTCTAGTTTCTCATTCCCTGTAGATTATGTTGTAAAGTGTAGTAAACACTCAAATGTTTTGGATACTATATATATATGTATTATGTAGTGTAATGCTCCAATTGTACATTATGTTTTTATAAATGGAATGAGGAATTCAGTTTTTGGATATTGTGTATTTATGATGCCATAATATGTGAATATGAGTGCTCTAACATGACACTTTCACAGGGCATGTGCCCGAATGCCCTCAGGATGTTAGGGCGTGTGCTCGGTGGAAGAAGGGTGCTACATTTTTGGTATCAGAGCATAGTTCGACATCTATAACGATAGATATAAGCATATAGATATGATATATTGTTTATTATTGTTCATCTGCTATAGGTGATCAAGTTGGAGAATCAGCTGACCTAAATGCCTCCAAGTGTAGACGGTTTAAGGATAAGCTGAATATGGAGATAAGGATGAGGCTAGCTATTACGAATTTGAGCATTTTTTCAAAGTTGAGAGCTGCCTCGATTCGAATAAAACAACTGTTAAAGCATGGGCAAGGGGAGTACAAACAAGAGTTTTGAATGAAGAAACAGGGTGAGTCCTAATTTAATTCTGGAAGAAGATTCAGTAAACACCAGAATAGATCTTTTTGGCCACCGACTAGATCAAGACAGTCAGGATTTACACAGAGGGGTAGTTTTATACATACTGGTAATGGAAGAGGTCCAATATCTAGGCAGATGCCTAACTGTGAACATTATGGGAAGAAACATAGTGGGGAATGTTGGAAGTTAATAGGAGCTTGACTTCATTGTGGCTCCTTTGAATAACAAATAAGAGACTGTCCTTGAACTTTTAGGGCACAGTCTAGAGTAAGAGGAGGAATAGTGACTGAGACAACTGTATAGTGGAGCAGAGCAAATGGATCAGGACAGAGAGGCAGAGGTAGAGGAAGAGTGAGTTTAATTGGTCCTACTGTCAGGATTGTGAGACAGTGTATTGATTATAGGAAACTGAATTGGGTGACAGTGAAAAATAAGTATTTGTTACTAAGAATTTATGTTCTACTTGATCAGTTGAAGAGAGCTAGAGTGTTCACTAAGTCAGATATAAAATTAGGTTGCTATCAGTTGAAGATAACAGAAG
Organism: Erythroxylum domingense; assembly: GCA_025594535.1. Taxonomy (NCBI): domain Eukaryota; kingdom Viridiplantae; phylum Streptophyta; class Magnoliopsida; order Malpighiales; family Erythroxylaceae; genus Erythroxylum; species Erythroxylum domingense. The sequence continues at coordinate 2,495 of JANQBM010532663.1, read as the reverse complement.
CTGATGCGCGAAAGACTGCATTCAAGAGTAGGTATGTACACTTTGAGTTTTTAGTGATAATGCTCCAGCTACTTTTATGGCTTTAATGAATAAGGTATTCCAAACTTATTTAGATCACTTTTTCATTGTGTTCAATGATGAAATTTTGGTGTATTCAAAAAGCATAGAGGAATATGCTGAACACTTGAGGTTAGTCCTGTAAATAATGAGAGAAAAGCAAGTGTAGACCAAGTTCAGTAAGTGTGAATTTTGACTTGATCAAGTACTATTCTTAAGTCATATAGTGTCTGGACAGGGCAAACTGGTAGACCTAAGGAAAGTTGAAGCCATGATGAAGTGGGAAACTCTAAGAAATGTGTCAGAGATTTGGAGTTTCCTTAGATTAGATGGATACTATTGGAGGTTTGTCGAGAGGTTTTCACTGATTTCATCCCCTTTGACAAAACTTATGAGGAAGAATATACCTTTCAGATGGACTAATGAATGCCAGAAGAGTTTTGAGTAGCTAAGCATTAGTTAACTATGGCACTAGTGTTAGCTATTCCATCTGGATCTAGAGATTATGTGGTATATAGTGATGCTTCAAACCAGGGGTTAGAATGTGTTCTGTAACAGTATGGTAGAGTGATTGCTTATTCATCAAAAAAATTAAGGTCTCATAAGTTTAATTATTCGGTACATGATTTAGAGCTTGCTGCAGTGGTATTTGCTTTGAAGAATTGGAGACATTATTTGTATGGAGAGACATTTTAGGTATTCACTAATCATAAGAGTTTAAGATATCTGTTGAGTCAGAAACAGTTGAATATGAGACAACAAAGGTTGATTGAACTGCTTAAAGGCTATGATTGCACAATTAAGTATCATCCTGGTAAAGCTAATGTGGTAGTTGATGCATTGAGTAGAAAATCAGATAGCAGTTTAACTTAAATGAAAATATCGAGGTTACCAAACTTAGTCCAATTAAGAGCATTGAATGTTGAGTTGAATTTAGGGCAGAATGAAGTATTATTAGCTATATTGAAGTTGAGACCTGTATTACATGAGAGGATCAGAAAGCTTAAAGTAAGGATCCTGAAATTCTGAAGCTTATTGAGAAGTTGAAAGTGAATTCAAATTCTAAGTTTGAAGTGAGAAATGATACACTGTGGTTGAAGTAGAGATTGTGTGTACCTAATGTGAATGATTTGAGAAAGGAAATTTTGGAGGAAGCACACTTAGCAGCCTATGTTATACATCTTAGTACTTCTAAGATGTATACACCGTGGTTGAAGTAGAGATTGTGTGTACTTGATGTGGATGATTTGAGAAAGGAAATTTTGGAGGAAGCACATTTAGCATCCTATGCTATACATCTTTGGAGGAAACAACATTTCAGGTAGCCAGGGATAAAGAAGCAATTGGCTAAATATGTGGCTAAGTGTTTAACATGCCAACAGATAAAGATAAAGCATCAAGTTCTAGTTGGGAAGTTACAATCATTACCTAGTTCGGAGTGGAAATAGGAGTAAATTATTATAAATTTCATCATAAATTTTACAAGGACTCTGAGGCAACATAAAGCTATATGGGTTATTGTTGACCGATTGAAAAAGTCGGCTCATTTCTTACCAGTGAGGGAGAATAATACATTAGATCAGTTAGCTTGGAGACATGTGAATAAGGTTGTAAGATTACATGGGGTTCCAGTGTCCATTATATCGGACAGGGATCCTAGATTTACTTCGAGATTTTGGAGAAGTTTACAAATAGCAATAGGTATGAAGTTAAATTTCAGTAATACATTTCATCATCAGACAAACGGACAGAGTGAGACAACAATTAAGATTGTTAAGGATATGCTCAGAGCTTCTGTTTTGGAGTTCCCAAAGAGCATAGATCAATATGTGGCTTTGATTGAATCTGCTTATAACAATCATTATCATAGTAGTATCGATATAGCACCGTATAAGGTGTTATATGGCAAAAAATGTTATTCGCCTTATATTGGGATGAAGAGGGTGTAAGGATTGTTGAAGGCCCAGAATTGATTCAAGATACTGTTGATAAACTTAAACTGATCTGAAATAGAATTAAAACGACTCAAGATAGACAGAAGAGTTATGTGAATTAGCTCCAGAAATATATGGAGTATCAAGTAAGAGATAAAATGTTTATGAGATTATCACCTTAGCGAGGAGTGCAAAGGTTTCGTAAAAGGGTAAGCTAAGCCCTAAATAGATTGTTCCATATGAGATTACAGAGAGAGTTGGTGTAACACCCCACTCTCGCTGGACCCGAACCCAATATCGATGGTGATATCCGAGTCCGTGTCCCGCGAGGGTGGTGTGCCACATCACTAACAATCGAAATTTGGTATTTTTTTTAAAACCACAAACATAAAGTACAGAAAATCGATAACCAAAACGTTCCACTTTATTTTATAACCATTTGATACAAAACAATGTCATCAATAGAAACTTTTATTAGCCATTTGGGCCCATTTCAAATTACAA
>JANQBM010531713.1:0-38873 GCA_025594535.1 Erythroxylum domingense | reverse complement strand
AATAGATAAGTAAACATTGCTTATTATCTGATGTGATTTTGAATATGTGAATGTTTGGATGACTGTTTGAAACAGTTGTTAACCTATATCTTGTTTAGTTTTTTTTTCCCCACTAAGCTTTACACTTAGCATGGTGGTTTTTCCTCGTGTAGGTTCAGATAGGAAGGTTTGAAAACTGGGACACTAACAACCACAGTGGCCATGAAGATTGTGTTTTGTCCTAAAAATGTCTAGCTTTTGATAGGAAGGTTTGCTTAATGGTTTGTAAAAAACCTTAATACAGTTTGGAATTGGGTTAAGGCTTGTATGAAATAAGTGTAATGTGTATGTTATGTTTTGAATATGACCCAATCAATGATGAATGAAATGTATGCTCCTTGAGTTTCTAGAAATGCTTTTGTATGTAATGGATTACTTTGGATCTAATTTATGTAGCATCTGCATTTCCTCCCAGGGGGTATATAGGTGTTACAGTTGCAATTTGATTTATGACATTATTATTTAATTAATAAAAGGCAATCTTTATCTTTATTTATTAAGTTAATTACATTTGATGTTTTAACATTAAAGGTAAAATCCTGTAATAATTATTGTGTTATTGAAATTATAATGTGATCATAATTTTGAGATTCAAATTATATCTATATCAGCATCAATCATCATCATCAACACCCAGTTGAAATCCTATACCAACACGGAGTCTAGGAAGGTTGATAGTGTGCGGCCTTACCCTTACGTAGTAGAGAGATTGTTTTCGGTAAACCCACATGAAAATGTGACATAAAGATAAGAGAAAGAAGAAGAAGAAGAAGAAGAAGAAGAAGGTGTTTAGGGAGGTCCAATAGTTCACAACTTTATCCCTAACTAGTAGAGAACTATGTCTAAATGACCCACTGATAGAAAGAAAAATTGAACAAAAGAAATTTCCTAAGCTAGAATTTTAAAAATATGCATGCTAAATTTGAAATTGTTTTTGTTAGACTGTTGATACAATTAGATCTGAGAGTTGAAGGTTTATAGTTATTTTCATAATTTCTCAGCATGATTTTGACACCTTTTTATGTAAAAGATGATAAAATTAAATAGAACCTAAAAGAAACATTAATAAATGTTCAAAGAAACTGAATTTGCATTGTTTACATCTTGCTTTTTAGTTGTTCATTCAGTACTAATTTTCTGAAGTTCCAACTTGACGTTAGCTCTTGTTAAGTGCCAAATTCATGATAAATAATAGTTCACATGTTGGGTAATTAAAGGGATTTAAATAAAACACAATCTTTGAAGTTTAATTAGGTGAAACCAGCAAATTACATGCTGATTTATTGTGTAATTTCTATATCTGATTTTTTAGGTTTCATGATCAAATTTTTTTTATTTAAGGGGATTAAAATTATTAAATAACATGGTTAAAATTTGTGCATGAGTTTGAGCTGATTTAGACATCAAATTATAAGTGTTTAACTACGTTTTTGTGGTCTAAATTTAGTTTGTTTAGAACAAAATTTTCATACACTTAAGTTTAATGTTTTATAGTAGCAAAAACACTCATTTGCATTTAGAATGAAACTTTAATAAACAGCACATTCTTCATGGGATCGAATCTTGTTTCACTTTATACTATGTTGTTAATTAGTTAGTGGTAGAAATATGGTATTAATTTGTATATGCTTAATGACGTGTATCAAATTTTGGGCATTGTTGCTGGGGAGAATTATTTAGTTTGATAAATTCTAAATTGAGTTGTCTTAATTTTGATCGTTTTCCATCATGTTGGTAGTTGATCATCAATTATAATGAGTGTTAAAATCGTTAACATTAAATTTGAAGGAATGTAAAATATATGAATCAACTTATTGTGAAAATTTTAATAAGTTTGGATTTTCCAATATAAGGATATTCACATTCTTCTATTCTTTTTCATATTTGTATGAATTTGTGAACTAGCAAAATCATAGGTGAAGACATAAAGGAAAGTTTGAGATACTCAAATAAGAAGGAAGAATTTCAAGAGCATCTATTTGAAGAAATAGCTACTCAGAAGCAGCTTTCCTAACAAAATTTGGAAGATCAACCTCTATGTATAGTCTTCCCTGCCTTGGAAAGACCTTTGAAGGTTAATTTAGGTACCTTAATTTGTTGCCTATATTTTATGGTCATGCAGGTGAAGACCCCCATAGACACTTAAATGAGTTTTTAGTTGTTTATTCTACTATGAGGCCTGAGGGGGTGGATGATTAATAAGTAAAATTTTGTGTTTTCCCTTTTTATCTGCAAGATTTAGCTAAAGAATGGTTATACTATATCCCACCTCGATCCAATAATACTTGGGCTCAATTGCACTAATCTTTTCTTGAAAAATTCTTTCCCGTAAGTAGGATAGGATCTATAAGAAAGGAAATTTGTAGAATTAGGCAAAATGCTAATGATTCATTATATAAATATTTGGAAAGGTTTAAGAGACTTTGAGCTAGGTATCCCTATCATCAGATTAGTGACCAGTTATTAATTGAGTATTTTTATAAAGGCTTAGTTTTGAATGATAGAAGTATGATAGATGCTACAAGTGGTGGGACATTGGTCAATAAAACACCAAAAGCAGCTAAGAATTTAATCTCTAACATGACTAAAAATTCACGACAATTCGGGACTAGGAATGAAGTACATCAAGCTAAGAGAGTTAATGATATTGAAATGAATTTTATTCAAGATCAACTTAAATAAAGTGATGAATAAGTTGTTAACTTAACCACTATTGTGCCTAAGCTAGTTACAAGTGGTGTTCTGCATGCTCATGCTTGTGGGATTTTTTCTACTTTTTCTGATACTACTGACATTTTTCTGACTTTGTAGGTTCAATGTTAATGCAATTGGTGGTTTTCCTAGCTAATCCAACATAAAATATCACCTATTCTTAAACAAACACAATGAGGGTTAGAGAGATCACCAAAACTTAAGATATGGACCTACCCTTCCAAACTATAATGCAAACCAGAGCAACCCTCAACCATATGTTCCTAACTTATCAAAAATGCAATCTTCCAGCCCATCTCTTAAAGAAATGGTTGATAGAATTGAACCATCTTATATTTTCTTATGCATTTCAATGTCATTCAATTCTATTTTTCTATTTAAATACTCAATTTGAGTTCATTTTATGTTTAGATATAGATTAAAGGATTGAACAAAAATATATGCTAAAAGGAAGAAATTTGACAAAGTTTGGAGAGCCATCTATGGAGGAAAAAACATCAAGGGCATTCGGAGGAGAATCATCAGGAAATAACCCAAAGCCACGATCACGACAGAAGCTAGAGCATAGGGCCATGATCATGGAGAGTCAACCATGATTGTGACAAAGAGCAGATAAACTAGCTATAATCATACACTGAAGACCACGATCGTGGTCTGTGTGTGGACAGACAAAGGGTTGCTTCCAAATTTGAGTTTTCGAGGGACTTTTCAGACTTTTAAAGTGCGGGAAAACCCTAAGGTTAACCCTAAATGGAAAATAATATATAAAGAAAGAGAAATGGTCTAGAAAAGAAGTCTCCAACCTACCACTTTTGGGAAAACTCCAAGAAGAGAGGAGAAACCAACAGAGAAGTCTTGTTATTTTCCATAAGCTTAGCTATTCTCTTTTAGTTTCAATGCCTTATTTTCATAGTGGTTCCATTAGTTTAAAGCTTTCTTAGTGCCAATCATATTTTTACATGTTCTAGAATTTTAGAATGAAAGGTTAATGGATTTTATAGATGAACTTCATGAATTTTATAAGGAACCTTTATGTTATATCAATGGATGTTTATTCCCTGTATTTTCCAGCTTTATTCTTGGTTGTTTGAGCTTATTTATGTTCTTTTTTAGATCTAAATTTATTGGGTATTTGAATTTTTAATGGTTTATATTATGGGTTTTTGTTTATTTGTGATGCTTTTGATTAATTTTTGCTTAATAACTAGGATTTATGCATGTTCTTAGATTCATGATCAATTAATTTGGGTTTTTGTGCAAGTTATGTTTGCTAGAATTTTTATTTTGATGCAATTAGTTTAGGTTTTGTAATTTGGGTTATGATTAGTTATTTGTTATTATAAAGAGTTTTGATTTCTGTTAAGTTAATGTTGAATTTCAATTTTTATCACTTCATTTATAATTTCCAACCTTTTTTATTTTAATTAATTATGGGTTTTGTTTATTTAATGTCTATTTTGCTTAATATGAACATGTGTGGCTAGGCTACTTAGGGGTTTTGAGATATTATAAGGGTGAAGGGATGAAAATTGTGAGAATGGAGTTGAATTTGTCGTCAATTGGTGCTTGTAAGTCTAGACTGGTTTAGGATTTAGGATAAATGTCTTAAATTAGGAATTGCTTATAGGATTGATCACCCTTTAGGTAACTTTCTAATCTGAAGGCTAAAGATGAGCGTGTGATATGTAATAGTCCATAGTGATTTCCAAAAGTAATAGTAGGTTAGTTGAATTTATCAGGATACTTAATCAACTAATTTAGGATCCAATACCTTTATGTTGCACCTTCCGAGCTTATGAGTAGGTGGCCTAAGTTAGTTGTTTTTTAGTACCTAATGCATATTCACTATTGAACTTAAAGAGCCTATTCTAGGTTAGAGTGGAGATTGGGGCATTTCTAGAGCTTATTAGTTTTGCCTATTTTAAAAGAAATTAAGGGTTCGAGAGCATAATCGAGCCCATAGGCTAACACCTTGATGAGAGTACCTTTTATTTAGATTCAAGGATCAATGAACATCCCAGAATCCTAAAGATATCTCCAACCTACTTCTTTACCATTGTTATTAGTATTTTCTAAATTCGATTTTTGTTTGTCTTTTTGTTTACGTTCTTTGCATCTTAGCAGTCTCGTTTCATCATTTTAGGGTGTTTTATTTTCTTTTGTTTGCAACATTTGAAATAACATTTGAATCTCAACTCTCTATAGTTCAACTTTAGTTTGCCATTTACTACATAGTTTAATAGGAATTTATTATTTAGTATAACGACAGGTTATCAAATTTTTGGCACCGTTGTCGGGAGTTGGCGTGTGTTTTTTATTTTTTTTTTTGCTGATCTTTTTCATTCTTTCATCAATTTGCATGTCCCACAGTTCCTCAAAACACATTCAGGTTTGCATAAATTTGCTAAGGAAAATAAAGGCACATTACTTTCTCCACTTAACCCTTTCTATTTTTATCCTATTGTAGGTCACCCCAGATTTCGTTAGAGAGAGTGAGGAATCCATACACATCTTCCTGAGAGCGGTCATTCTTTATCCTTTGAAGAAGAAGTTAACTGGAGTTCAAAAGAAGTAGAAAACAATATAGAACACCATCGACACACCTTAAAGGAGGTTAAAGCTCCTTTTTTCAATCCTAATCTGCTTTATATCACTTATCTAGATGGTAAGCTAGAAGTTGAAATTAAACCTAGATTGATACGTGCACTAACTACTTTTATAGTTTTTTATGACATCAGCTCATTGGGATCAGGCTACATCACAGATCCCAAAAAGTTCCTAAAGGATTTCCACATCGCATGCTTAGGCATGAAGCTAGCAGAAGACTCAGTGGAGCAACTTAAGCTAAAGGCATTTCCCGTTACCTTAGCAGATGCAGCCAAGGAGTGATTGTGTGACTAGACCATCGACTCAGTCATTGTATGGGAGTAAATACAACAGGCATCTCTAAAGAAGTACTTCCCTACCTCAAGGGTTGTTAACATTAGGAAGGAGATCTGTGGAATTCGACAAGACATAGGGGAGTCTTTGCACGAGTATTGGGAGCATTTCAACAAGCTCTAAATAGTTGTCCAAACCATTAGATAAGTGACCAATTATTAATTAAATATTTCTATAAAGGTTTGCTTTCTTTGGGCAATAATATGATAGACACTGCGAGTGGTAGAACCTTAGTGGATAGGACATTGGAGGATGTTAGGAACTTAACAGCAACGATGGTAGCAAACTCCCAGTATTGGGGAAATCATAACAATGCTTCCTCCTTGACAAAGCAGGTGAAGGAGGTATCCATTTCCAACTTGGAGTAGCAAGTCACAAATTTGACTTCATTGGTACAACAAGCAGTGATAGGAAAAGGGCCTACCCAGGTATGTAGTATTTGTGTGTTAGCTGACCATCCTATAGATCTTTGCCCTTCCTTGTAGGATGAATAGTGATAGTTGTCAATTGCATGATCTTTTAGGGTTTAATTTGTGATGTATTTAGTGTGAATTTGAGTGTTGAGTATTTAATTAGGGTTTAAATACATTAGTTTCAGTTTTTTTATGGGTTAGTATGAGTCTTTGAGCTTAGTTGTTATATTTCTAAGGTACCTTGATGGTTTATTAGTATTTCAGGGTAAACATTAAAGAACAGAGAAGATTTGAGGAATTTTTTGGCTAAAAGCATAGATCACGATTATGGTATAGCAGGCCACGATTGTGACAGAAAGGAAGAAGGCAATCAGGCCACGATCGCACACATGAGGGCATGATCGTGACAGAAAGTGTACATCCAGGCTATAATCATGACAAAAAGATTAAAGAGTTGGCCACGATCGTAGCTGACAGAAAAAGTCAAGTTTCAGAAGATTTCTTAGACTGTTTTGACCTCGACTTTGACCTAGAACCTTAAAAGTATAAATAGAACATCACATGTTAGATGCGGAGTCTGGAGAGAGAGTCATGGAAGAACTTTGAGCAACCACCCAATGAAACCTTGAAAGAGACCTTGAGAGATCCAGAAAGAGACAAAGGAAGAGAGAAGAGGAAGACAACGTAGAGACGATGTGCTTCCTAGATTAAGAAGCTTTCTGTAGTCGCGGCCTCCCATCATCTCATCATAGTTTTGGCTCCTACATATTTCAATTTTATTTAATTATAGAATTGATATAGATAGTTGATTATAGACTGTGTTCTGGTTGATGTTCTATACTCACCTTTGGATTACTATTCTTGATTTAATGAAATCTGATCATTTTATGTGTTTATTGAATTAATTGAGATTTATTATGTGCTTAATATCTCGATAATAAACTGAGATGGTGAATTGAGAGAAAACAATTAATTTGGGCTAACGAGAGTTAGGCAGCTTAATAGATTTGGAATTAAAGCAAGTTGGTAAATCTTTTGTAAAGAGATCATATCGGGTTTTCAATTGTTTATTATAGAACTTAAGAACTAATTACGTTTTGGATAGGTTGGTAATTGAGAGATTACAACCTCCTATAATTTAATTAGGGTTTATACTTTAGGGTTCACTTATAACTTAAGAGAGAGTTGTTAACCTTAGGATCTTCTAGAACCATTAATTTAATAATTTGTAATTGGTTAGGTTGCCATTAAAGATAGGTAGTTTTCCCTTTCTCTCTTTCAGTAAACTCATTAGGTAGAACTTGGGTATGTGATCATTGTTGGCTAAATTCCATTACTATTCAATTTCGTATTTAATTTGTTTATTGTCATTATGATTGCTTTTAATTTTGTGTTAATTGTTAATTGTTATTTTTGTGGATTGATTTGGTTTATTTGGTATAGTCAATTCTTACGTTTTAAGTTATTATTTGTTAATTATTATTTAGTAGTGCTTCTGACCTTAGATTTAGGACTAGTTAGCCCTCCTCGTAGGATTGATACCTTCGGTACTATATAAACGACCCGTGCGCTTACAAAATTTACCAAGGTTATAAACAATAAAACTTAACGTATGTAACCTTGCGATCAAATGGCACGTCAACGCAGTTGGGGGCTTCTAAGGACAACAGCGGAGGTATGACCATTTTCTCCCACTTACAATCCAGGGTGGAAAGACCATCCTAACTTTAGGTATGGAAACCAGCAGAAAGGAAGTAGTTCTAATGCATGCCAACCTCATTATCAACAGTAACAACAAGGATTCCACCATACACAACCAGGTTTCCATCAGAATCAACCACAGTTTCAACCAAGGCCACCGCCTCCACAACAACAATAAGCTAGAGATATGTCCTAATATTTGTGATTTGCATTATATTTTAGGGTTTAATTTGTGATGTATTTAGTGTTAATTTGAGTGCCGAGTATATGTTTAGGTTTTAGTTGTGTTAGTTTATGTGTTTAAGTGTTTCTTATGGGTTAGGATGAGTTGTTGAGCTTAAATGTTATTTTTTTAAGGTACCTTGATATGTTCGTTAGTGTTTTAGGCTAAATGGAGAAGAACGGAGAAGTTTTCGAATAGGACCCAGGCTATGATCGTTCACTTTAAGCCACGATCATTACAGAGAAGGTTAGGCGCTAGCCACGATCTTAGCCTACGTCAAGCAGACACGAAAACAGCTATAAATTTCAAGTTTTATAAAACTTTTCAGACTGTTTCGACCCCAAATCAACCCTAGGGCTTCCAAAATATAAATAGAACATTAAAGAACAAAAGAGTAGCCTTTTTGCATCAGTTAATTCCGAACCTTCAGAGAGCACATCGAAATATTTGAGGAAGGAGATGAAGGAAGAGAGATATGGAGATGAAGCTTGACGCGAAATACTTCCTAGAACAGGTGGCTTCTTGCCGTCGTTGCCTCCACTAATCCGTTCCAACAGTATCTTCTAATTTATTTCAATTTTATTGATGTATAGAATTAGGATAATTGTGAAGAATAGTTGTTGTTGAATGTTGATTTTTGTCTAAACTCACCTTTGGCATTTTTATCTCTGAGATTAATGAAGTTTGATTTATTGTGTTTTCATTGAGTTATTTATGATTCAAATTATGTGCTTAATAATTCGGTAATAAACTGAGAGGGTGAGCTGAGTGAATATCATCAAATTGGGCTAACAAGAGTTAGGTAGTTTGATATATAAGAATTTAATTAAACCAATAAAATCATGTAACGAGAGACCAAGCATAGATTTCTGGTAGGTTATTAGACAAATTCAGAACTAATCTAGGTTTTGGGTAAATTGAAAATCGATAGATTACAATTCCATAATTTAAATAAGGGATTATAATTTAGGGTTAAAGATTATAACTCAAGAGAGAGTAATCCACCCTAGGACTGTCTAGACTCGATAATTCAATAGTTTCATAATTAATTATATTTTCATTAAATTCGGATTAAAACCCCTTTCTCTCAATTACTAGTTTCTAGGTTAATTCTGGAATGGGTTATGCAAAATTGCTATTTTGTTTATATTTTATGAGTTCAATTCTTGATATTGATTGTTTGATTGGTTAATTTCCGCATTAGTTTTTTATTTTGATTTATTGTGAAAGTTAGTCAAGACTTAGATTTTAGGATTAGATTAAACCTCCTTGTGAGAAGGATACCTTAGGTACTTTGTGAATGACCCATGCACTTACGAAAATATCGAGGTTATAACTATTAAAATTTAGCATACGTAACCTTACGATCAAGTTTTTGACGCCGTTGTTGAGGAGGCGATTAATTTAGTTCTTTAGTCTAAGACTTTTCCACTATCTTTGTTTTTTTTTAATTTGGGTGTAAATTAGAGTGTAAGGCCCCAATATATACCCTAGATGAATGTTACATATTTATGGCAATACACATATGATTGGCTTGTTCTTTGGAGTTGGAATTCGGAATTAAACATGTGAGGGAATTTTAAACTTGATAGTATGTATTAATACAAGTGTTATGAGATTTGAATTGGCATGAATATGTGTTAAGATGACGAGAATTGAATGATGGAAAAATGATGGTCATATGCTAATTTTGGTTTAACTACTGAACAGACTTCGGTAGTTCAAATATATCTTGACCTGTAGACATCAAAATTGGATGCTTTTAAATTCAGATGAATATAGATACATTTCTCTACAACTTTCATCAAGGAACCCAAATCTGATTCTACCTCTAGGAGTTTTGAATTCTGGTTTGAAGTTGAGTTCTGGCTGATGTCCTTATTTCGAATAACTTGTAGTTTTTGGGGTATAACTCCCGATATAATTAACCAAATTGATTGAAATTTATGTCATTATAAAATTAAGTCATAAGGGAATAAAGTAATTGATAAGAGTACAGGAAAACATGGGAATTTAAGGAAGAAGAAGGACCAATATGCAAATTTTCCTAAAGTTAACTCATAGACCAATAAGATTAAAACATGTGTGTCCAATGGAATCGTAATACATGATCCAATAAAATTACAACACACGGTCAAATAGAATTTTAACACATGGTCCAATAGCATTGCGGCACATAGTCTAATAAAATTGTAACATGTGGTCCAACGGGATTGTAACACATAATCCTATAGGATTATGACATATGGACCAATGAGATTGAAACATGTGTCCAAGACTAGAACATTCTTGAAAAGGCATATGGAGAGGGGAAATGCACAAAAATTTGAGAGTTTAACTCCATCTTGTCTTCTCTCCACTTAACCTTCTTCATTCCATCATCTTTCACTTGGTGATTCAAGCAAAACTAAAGAGAAAGGGAAGGAAAAGCATTAGAAGAACTACTTTGTCAATTTTAAGGTTTGGGATTTCACTTAGATTGTTTCTATTTCTTGTATGATTGAATGGATATAAAGATTCATTTGGGTTGCCTTCTTGTTATCTTCGTGCTATCTTGGATAGAATTGGTTGAAGATGACGAGGAACAATGTGTAGTGAAATTCGGTCTAGGGTTTGTTTGAGTCAGTCATATTGTTTAAGCTGTAACTCCATCTAAAGACCCCTAAATTGTGTTATTTTTAGTTTCATATGAAACCCAATAAATAAATCCAAATGTCTCTCGAAGAGACTTTAACTTAATTCTCACTCTATGACCTTGGAAAATGAGATCGAAAAAGGTGACCTAATGTTGCCCCCGTTTTGGAGTAGCTTGTGCTATTTTGTTTGTATCTCATGATTTAGATGTCCAACTGGTCATAATTCTAGTTCTATAGAAACGTAAGACATAGAGGAACAATTCTTTAAAAGAAAGCATTGCCCAGAAACCTCATTTTCTATGTAAAAATGGTCAAACAAAACTGACCCAAAATATGTCCTGTGAAAATAATTGTTTGGAGATTTCGGGTCCCTTATCCCACAATTGTGAGAAATGGTTAGGAAGGTGAAAACAAATGGGATTTTGTGCAATTGATGACTATATAAGGTTAATTGAGTAATAGTTTAATTATGCATTATTAATTGAGATGACAATGTAAAGAATGTATGGTGTACAAAGTTGAATTACTTGGTGTGTTCATGAATGAATGAATTCCAAAGGCTTATGTATTATGAATTGATTATGGATGTATGTGAATTGGGAATTTCTGCGATAATATTGTGATAATACCAGACCATTAGTTGTTCCAGGAGTTTGATAGTTGGGATTGTATTGGAAGTGCCTTCCAACTATGTGCCTATACATTATGTTTGATGACTAAACACTTCTATTGATGTATAATTGCACATAATTATATTTATAAGGTATTTTATGTTTGATCAAATTCCAATGAGTAAGTTCATTTGGAGAAAAATAGAATAAGGACATATGTTGTATTTCATCTTTTGTATAAAATTTTTGAATCCAAAATGGTTTGTTTTAAAAATGTTAAGTCCTAGACGTGGGTAAATAGGCATCGCTAGAAGGGTCTGCAGCTGCTCCTGTGACACTTCAGTGTCTTTTGTTACTGACACTTTAGTATCTCCTGTTATGGAGACATAAGTCTCTCCTGTTCTTTGATACTGATCACGGTATCTCCTGTATTAGTTCCGTTACCCACTTCTATATAAAGGATTAACAAACTAACTTGTTTTTTATTCTGTTATGTAGTCAGTTTTGATATAAATAAGCTTTGATTTGAAACATCTGAGCTCTATTCTGAAATAAGCAAATTTTTTTTGTTACAAACAAGTTTTTTTCGTATATGTTAAAATTAAAATTTTGAAATTGGTGAGTTTTGCGTTGAAGTAAATGTGTGACCTGTTCTGATATGTTCTATATCCTGTTTAGTTTTTTCCCCACTAAGCTTTATGTTTAGCACGGTGGTTTTGCCGCTTGTAGGTTCAAATAGGAAAGTTTGAAGACTGGGATAATAACAACCGCAGTGGCCATGAAGATTGTGTTTTGTTCTAGAAATGTCCAGTTTTTGTTAACTGTTCTTCAATGCAATAAGATATGTTGTATTTTGTGCTTTGCCTAATGGTTTGTAAAAACCTTAATACAATTGGGAATTCGATTAAGGCTTGTATGAAATAAGTATAATGTGTATGTTATGTTCTGAGTATGACCCAATCAATGATGAATGAAATGTATGCTCCTTGAGTTTCTATAAATGCTTTAGTATGTATTGGATAACTTTGGTTCTGTTTTGTGTAGCATCTGCATTTCCTCCCAAAGGGTATGTGGGTGTTACATTGTTTGGTATCAGAGCATGGTTTAGGAGATTCTGGTTTAACCATCGCTTAACTTAACTTATATTCCAGTTTCAAAATTGTGTTTTGGCCTAATACGGTTTGTCCTATATTTTGGTTATAGAATTAAAGATGGAAAGATCTCATGAAGCCATTGATGAGGTTGTTGAGAGTCTTAATCTTGTCCATCAATATCTGGACCCTCTGGGGTCAACTGTGGTGAAGCTGAGGTGCCATCTCCTCCTCCAGCTCAGTGAGAGGCTTTAGTAAAGTTATCTCAGGACATGATGACTTTATTACACCGTATGACTGCACCAAATGCTCCAATTGACCAGTTGTGGAAGTATGGAGCTAAGGAATTTATTGGGTCATCTTTGGAGGAATCTGAGAACGCTAAGTTGTAGCTAGAGAAAGTGAAAAGGGTATTAGATGAAATTAGTTATCTGCCAGATCAGATGGTGCATTGTACTGTCTCTCTTCTTCAGGGAGTAGCCTATGAGTAGTGGAAGTTTGTTTTGAGAACTCCTCAGTTGTCGGTGCCTCTGAATTAAGATTTCTTTACCTAAGAATTCAAAGCTAAGTATGTTACAGAAGCTTATAAAAAGGAGAAGTGGAAGCAGTTTTTGAACCTGAAGCGGCGGAATCTATCTGTTGCTGAGTATGATAAAGAATTTAATAGGCTCAGTAAGTATGCACCAGAACCAGTACTTACCGAGGAGTTTTGATGTCATTAGTTCGAGGATGGTTTAAACGATTCAATCAAGGAGCATCTTGCAGCATTCACTTTATTGCAATAAGAAAAATAACCATCAACTGGTGTAGGCTGTAATGAAAATAGAGAGGCAAGAGATGGTGAAGAGAGAAACGGCTTAACGAAGGGGCTTTGTTAGAAGAGGAAAGTCCTTGGGCAAGCGGTGTCGTTAATGTGCTTCCTCTGTACTAGAAACTACTTAGCGATCTGTAACCAGGGGAAGATGAAAAAATTTTCCCTCATCAACTACTTCTGGTAGGGGTTCCTCAACGTGCAGAAGTTATGGTGCTCCAAAGTGTCCTCATTGCTCTGGACATCATTAGGGTACATGTTGGAGAGCTACAAGTGTATGTTTTCGATGTGGTGGTACAAATCATCTAATACAAAATTGCCCTATAAGACAGTCTCAGACCAAACAAGCTAGTAGGGAGGCCTCTCATGCACCTACTAGAAATAGAGGACGAGGTAGAGGTCATGGAGGATCTAGTCAGATAAGATCTAATCCGAGTACTCATTTAGAAACTGTTGATCGACTTATTGTGCCTTCTGCTCCAACTCGAGCTTATGCTTTGAAAGCTAGTGAGGATCAAGACACATCTAAAGTCATTGCGGGTATTGTTTCTCTCTTTAATTCTAAAATGCATGCATTAATTGATCCCGGATCTACCCATTCCTATATTTGTATTAAAGAAATGTCTGATAAGGAGATGCCTACAGATCAACTAGAGTATGACATTCATATAACCAGTCCCCTGGGTAGTAGTGTGTTGGTTAATCAGGTGTTTAGGAATTGTCCTATTATGGTCCAAGTAAATGAATATGTAGCAAATCTGATTATATTGTCTTTTCACCAATTTGATTTGATTCTGGGCATGGATTTGTTGTCCAAGCATCAGGCAATGGTTGATTGTAATGCTAAGAAAGTTCTGCTTAGGAAGCCTGATCAGCTTGAAATAGTATTGCATGGCATCTGCACTAGTTCTTTAGCTAATGTGGTATCTGCTATGCAAGCTCAAAAGCTCCTCAAGAAGGGATGTAAAGCTTATCTAGCTTTTTTGTTTAATTCTAAGGAGGGTGCTAAATTGCAAGATATTCTAGGAGTGAGAGAATTCCCAGATACATTTCCTGAGTAATTACCTGGACTCCCTCCTAAAAGGGAAGTGGAGTTGTCTATAGAAATCATGCCTGGCATTGCTCCTATATCCAGAGCACCATACAGAATGGCTCCTACTGAATTGAAGGAGTTAAAGGTGCAATTACAAAAACTTCTAGATAAAGGGTTCATTCGACCCAGTGTCTCAACATAGGGAGCACCGATCTTGTTTGTTAAGAAGAAGGATGGTACATTACGGATATGCATCGATTACAAGCAATTAAATAAAGTCACAATCAAGAACAAGTATCCATTGCCAAGGATTGAAGACCTATTTAACCAGTTGAAAGATGCACGAGTGTTCTCAAAGTAAGATCTACGATCGGGATATTATCAACTTCGAGTAAAGGATATGAATGTAACAAAGACTGCATTTAGGACCCTTTATGGACATTATGAATTCCTGGTAATGCCATTCGGGTTAACTAATGCTCCAGTGGAATTTATGGATATGATGAATAGAGTGTTTAGGCCTTATTTAACCTAGTTTGTTGTAGTGTTTATAGATGATATCCTGGTCTATTCTAAAAATAAACAGGACCATACTGAGCATCTCCGATTGTGTTACAGACTCTGCCGGAAAGACAGTTGTATGCTAAACTAAGCAAGTGTGATTTTTGGCTTCTAGAGGTATCTTTTCTAGGACATGTTGTCTCTTCTCAAGGGATTAGAGTTGATCATAGTAAGATAGAAGCAATTGCTAACTGGAAGTGACCATGGAATCTGACAGAAGTGAGAAGCTTTCTGGGACTAGCTAGTTATTATCGTCAATTTGTGAAGGGGTTCTCACTGATAGCATCCTTTTTAACTAAACTGTTATGAAAAGGAGTCAAGTATGAATGGTCTGATAGGTGTCAAAATATTTTTGATCAACTAAAAAGTATGCTTACTAAATCTCCTGTATTGGCTCAACCTACTCCTGGTAAGGAGTATGTTATGTTTAGTGATTCATCTAGAAATGGTTTAGGTGGTGTTTTAATGCAGGATGGAAAGGTAGTTGCTTATGCGTCTAGGCAACTAAAGCCACATGAAGAAAATTACCCTACACATGATCTGGAACTCGCAGCAGTAGTATTCGCATTGAAAATTTGTCAGCACTACTTGTATGGTGAAGGGTATAGAATTTTCACAGATTATAAGAGTTTAAAGTATCTGCTTACCCAGAAAGAACTCAATTTAAGACAACGGCTTTGGTTGGAACTCTTTAAAGACTATGATTGTATTGTAGACTACCATCCAGGTAAGGCTAATGTCATGGCTGATGCCTTAAGTTATAGGACCATTTCGGCATTGTCAGTACAACATGGTGAATAGGGCCTTGTATCTAAAGGAGCTTTAATAGCTCAATTGAAAGCTAGGCCTACCTTGAAGCAAGAAATTTGTGATGCTCAGAAAGTCGATGATAAGTTGCAACAACTTATTTTGGCTACACAGGAAGGTAAAGACTTGACTTTTCTGTGGGAGGAGATGGTGATTTGTATTATAAAGATCGGTTGTATGTGCCAGCTAATGATGAACTAAAAAAGAATTTTTTATTTGAGGCTCATAATATTGTTTTCACTATACATCCTGGTGGAAATAAGATGTATCAAGATCTGAAGCAGCATTACTGGTGGTCAGGTATGAAGTGTGATGTAGTGGATTATATATCTAAATGTTTGACATGTCAGTAGGTTAAATCTGAACATCAAGTGCCATCTGGTTTGTTACATCCTATTTCTATTCCTCAATGGAAATAGGATAACATTATCATGGAATTTGTCATTGAACTTCCTCTCACTCAAAGGAAACATGATGTTGTATGGGTGATTGTTGATAAGTTCACCAAGTCTGCTTACTTTCTGCCTGTTCATCCTGATTATTCATTAGATAGGCTTGCCGACCTATATATGAATGAGATAGTGAGGTTGCATGGGGTGCCATTATCTATTATTTCTAATCGTGATCCTCGATTTACTTCAAGATTCTAGAAAAGTCTGCAAAAGGCTTTGAGTACTCAGGTTAAGTTCAGTACTGCTTTCCATCCCTAGACAGATGGACAATCTGAACGAGTTATCCAGATATTAGAAGATATGCTTCAAGGTTGTGTGTTAAAGTTCCTAAGAAGTTGGGATAATTATCTGGCCCTGATGGAGTTTGCTTACAACAACAGTTATCAGAATAGCATTGGCATGGTGCCTTACAAAGCGCTATATGTAGAAGGTGTAGAACTCCAGTGTGTTAGATTGAATCAAGTGAAAACAAGATGATTGGGCCTGATATTGTGAAAGATACTGAAGAAAAAGTTCAGGTTATTTAACATAGGTTGAAAGCTGCCAGTGATATGCAAAAATCCTATACTGATTTGAAAAGGAAGGATATTGAATATCAAGTAGTTGATAAGGTGTTCTTGAAAGTGTCACCATGAAAGAATATACTCCGATTTGGTAAGAAAGGCAAGCTTAGACCGCTATATATTGGTCCACATGAGATCCTTAAAAGAGTTGAACTCGTAGTTTATCAATTAGCTCTTCCTGAAGAATTGGCAAAGATATATGATGTATTTCATGTTTCCATGTTGAGAAGATATCGTTTTGATGATATGCATAAGATTCCTGTGCAAGAAATTCAAGTGCAAACATATTTGTCTTATGAAGAAGGGCTTATGTCTATATTAGCTAGAGAAGTCAGACAACTTAGGAACAAGCAAGTACCTTTGGTGAAAGTACTCTGGCAACACCATGGACTTGAAGAAGCAACATGGGAACCAGAAGAGACCATGAGAGCTCAGTACCCTCAACTATTTTAATCAGGTATAAATTTCGAGGACGAAATTCTTTTAAAAGGGAGAGAATTGTAAGGCCCCAATATATACCCTAGATGAAATGTTACATATTTATAGCAATACACATATGATTGGCTTGTTCTTTGGAGTTGGAATTTGGAATTAAACATATGAGGGAATTTTAAACTTGATAGGATGTATTAATACAAGGCTTATGAGATTTGAATTGGCATGAATATGTGTTAAGATGATGAGAATTGAATGATGGAAAAATGATGGTCATGTGCTAATTTTGCTTTGACTACTAAATAGACTTCGGTAGCTCACCTATATCTTGGCCTGTAGACATCAAAATTGGATTTTTTTAAAATTCGGATGAAACTAGATACATTTATCTACAACTTTCATCAAGGAACTCAAACCTAATTCTACCTCTAGGAGTTTTGAATTATGGTTTGAAGTTGAGTTTTGGCTGATGTCCTTGTTTCGAATAGCCTGTAGTTTTTAGGGTATAACTCCCGATATATTTAACCAAATTGCATGAAATTTATGTCATTAGAAAATTAAGACATAGGGGTAATAAAAGTGATTGATAAGAGTATAGGAAAATGTGGGAATTTAAGGAAGAAGAAGGACCAATATGCAAATTTTCCTAAAGTTAACTCATGGATCAGTAATATTAAAACATGTGTGTCCAATGGAATCGTAACACATGGTCCAACAAAATTATAACACATGGTCCAATAGAATTATAAACCATGGTCCAATAGCATTGCAGCACATGGTCCAATAAAATTGTAACATGTGGTCCAACGGGATTGTAACACATTGTCCCATAGGATTGTGACATATAGACCAATGAGATTGAAACATGTGTCTAAGACTAGAACATTCTTGAAAAGGCATATGGAGAGGGGATATGCACGAAAATTTGAGATTTTAACTTCATCTTTTCTCCTCTCCACTTAACCTTCTTCATTCCATCATCTTTCACTTGGTGATTCAAGCAAAACTAAAGAGAAAGGGAAGGAAAAGCATTAGAAGAACTACTTTGTCAATTTTAAGGTTTGGGATTTCACTTAGATGGTTTCTATTTTGTGTATGATTGAATGGATATAAAGATTCATTTGGATGTGGAATTGTTCCTGAGATGTTTCCTTCTTTTTATTTTCGTGCTATCTTGGATAGAATTGGTTGAAGATGACAAGAAACAATGTGTAGTGAAATTCTGTCTAGGGATTATTTGAGTCAGTCATATTGCTTGAGCCATAACTCTGTCTAAAGACCCTCAAATTGTGTGATGTTAGTTTCACATGAAACCTAAGACAGAGACTTAAATATCTTTAGAAGAGACTTTAAATTAATTCTAACTCTATGACTTTGGAAAATGAGATAAAAAAGGTGGCTTGATGCTGCCCCCGTTTTGGAGTAGCTTATCAAATTGTGTTTGAATCTCATGATTTAGATGTCCAAATGGGCTGATTGTTAGTTCTATAGAAACTTAAGACATAGGGGAACAATGGTGTAGATGAAAGTATTACCCAGAAACCTCATTTGCTATGTCAAAATGGGCAAACAAAACTGACCCAAAATATGTCCTGTGAAAATAGCTGTTTGGAGATTTCGAGTCCCTTATCCCATAATTATGAGAAATGGTTAGGAAGGTGAAAAAAAAAGGGATTTTGTGCAATTGATGACTATATAAGGTTAATTGAGTAATAGTTAGTTTAATTATGCATGATTAATTGAGATGATAATGTAAAGAATGTATGGTGTACAATGTTGAATTGCTTGGTGTGTTCATGAATGAATGAATTCCAAAGGCTTATGTATAATAAATTAAACATGGATGTATGTGAATTGGGAATTTCTACGATAATATTATGATAATACCGGACCATCAATTGTCCAAGGAGTTTGATAGTTGGGATTGTATTGGCAGTGCCTTCTAATTGTGTGCCTATACATAACGTGTGATGACTCAACACTTCTATTAATGTATAATTGCAAATAATTGTATTTATAAGGTATGTTATGTTTGATCAAATGCCAATGAATAAGTTCGTTTGGAACGAAATGGAATAAAGACATATGTTGTATTTCATCTTTTGCATAAAATTTTGGAATCTAAAATGGTTTGTTTTAAAACTGTTAAGCCCTAGACAGGGGTAAATAGGCATGCCTAGAAGGGTCTGTAGCTGCTCCTGTGACATTTCGGTGTCTCCTGATACTGACACTTCGGTGTCTCCTGTTATTAAGACATAAGTCTCTCCTGTTCTGTGATATTGATCACGTTATCTCCTATATTAGTCCCGTTACCCACTTCTGTATAAAGGATTAACAGACTAACTTATTTTGTATTATGTTATATACTCAGTTTTGATATAAATAAGCTTTGATCTGAAACATCTGAGCTCTATTCTGAAATAAGCAAATTCTGTTTGTTACAGACAAGTTTTGTTTTGATATGTTAAAATTAAAATTTTGAAATTGGGGAGTTTTGCGCTGAAGTAAATGTGTGACCTATTCTGACATGTTCTATATCCTGTTTAGTTTTTTTCCCCACTAAGCTTTATGTTTAGCACGTTGGTTTTGCCCATTGTAGGTTCAAATAGGAAGGTTTGAAGACTGGGACAATAACAACCGCAGTGGCCATAAAAATTGTGTTTTGTTCTAGAAATGTCCAATTTTTGTTAGTTGTTCTTCAATATAATGAGATATTTTGTATTTTTTTCTTTACTTAATGGTTTGGAAAAACCTTAATACAGTTGGGAATTGGATTAGGGCTTGTATGAAATAAGTATAATGTGTATGTTATGTTCTGAGTATGACCTAATCAATGATGAATGAAATGTATGCTCCTTGAGTTTCTAGAAATGCTTTAGTATGTATTGGATTACTTTGGTTCAGTTTTATGTAGCATCTGCATTTCCTCCTAGGGGGTATGTGGGTGTTACATAGAGACACAACAAGACGTCTTAGAATGAGAAATGAGACATATGAAGAGCTAGATTGCAAGAAGAAATGAAAAGAACTATGATGGAAGATAAATATTATAAGGAGCAAGGAATTTTTTAGAGTTACAATGAAGCACAGTATGGTTGGGGAAATAATGATCCTTATTAGAAAATGTACACTCCAGGATGAAAAATCCATCTCGATTTCTATTGGTCTAACAATGTGGTGACTCACTTAGGCAGACTAGAAGAGCAAATTGAGCAAGTAATAGAAAATCATGTCCCATCTATTCACAATATGTAGATTCATATAGGACAGCTTTCCCGTGAATTTTGTAAGAGAAGTGTGGAAGACTCTTTGAGAAATATGGAATTACATCAACGAGAGCAATATCAGGCTATCATATTTAAGAATGGGGTAGAGCTAGAAGAACTAGCGAGAAATCAATCTAAACTTGACCTTAGAGAAGAACAAGAAATCAAAGAAGAGGATGAAGAAAATAATGACAACCATCCCTATTATTCACCAGTTCTTGATATGCCATATATGAACATCAAAAAATCTTGGGGAGATGTTCAGGAAAAGAACTCTATCTTTTGTATTGATGATGATCAAATGACATTCAATATGAATGATGTAATTAAGAATCCAAAGGTTAGTAGCTTAGTGAGGATAATTGATGTATTCGCATCTTCTAAAGAAAAAGAGGATAAAGAATAGACGATAATAGACATAGAGTTTAAAGAAGCGATGAAAGTCATTGTTGGTGGAGCGGAAGAAGCAGAGGAAACGAAGGTGATTAAGGAAGAAAGAGAGCAACTCACCTTCGTACAGGAAAATTTGTTGGATTTAATGGAAGATTCAAGGAGTTTCGATATTCCCTATTTTATTAATAGTTTGTTAATGAGAAGGACATTGATGAAATTAATTGGTTTTCTCAACTTTGTCAATATTTTCCTTCTAATCATTTTGTAATTTGTAGCTTACTCATAAGCTATAAATTTGATGTTGAACGAGAATAGTGGAAGCTAGCCGCTCATAATTGATCCTGACTGAGTTTTAAAAGATTAAGGTTAAGCTAATGAACATAAATTATCACGTTTAGTAATTAGGTTTAAATTATTGTGTTGTTAGATTTGTTTTAAATTTTAAAATAAGTTCTTCATAATTTGGAATGTTTTGGAGTGCTAACTCTCTTACTTTTTTTTAAGCAAGTATAAGATAGGGAGGTAATCATGGGCATCAAGCATAAGTGATCTCCACCTCCATCACCATCAGCACCTCAGTCAACATGACGGTTTCATATTCTAACCCTTTTCTTTTCATTTTTTAGTGTTTTATTCTTATGATTTTCGTATATTGTGTTTTATTTCCCCCTAGTGTGTTTGTTCCCTTCTCACATTGAGGACAATGTGTTGTTCAAGTGTGGGGAGGGTTATGTGTTTTACTATGTATATGATTTTGCATATGGTATGATAGCTGTTAGGTTACATTTTATGATTTGTTTGAATGTATTAATGGCTTAGATGGAGTGAAATTTATTTAATTTTGAACATAGTTGAATAGGTTGTGAATAATCATTAGCCTCAAAATTAGTGAATTAATGGTCTTTGGATAAATATACAACTTAATTAGGATTTAGTGTAAATTTAGCACCCTCTAGATTGTCACATTCATTTATAATTTGAGGCCTTTCGAATTAAGTAACTTAACTAGTATTTTTCACGGCAATGAGTAGCTTAAACAACAAGGTAGGTAATAAAATAAATAAATAAAAGTGTTAAATAAATCATTATTCTATTGACCTTCAGATTATGAATAGAGCTAGTAGCCAGTTGAAAACGTTATACAGCTGAGTAACCGGATCGACACGCATCACAAGTGTGTGTCTCCATGGCAAAAAGCTATAATGACGTTTCAACTAAGCAGTTTCATAAAAATGACTTAGTTGAATAACCAGATTGACATTCATTACTATTGTTTGCCTCCGCATAAAAAGACTAAGTCCATGTTCACTAATTAAAAAAATGTGTGTTTTCTAATAAAAACCTACCGAACTTGTAATAGCTTGACTTTTCTTGAAAATATACTTAGGAACAATTACAGAGCCTGAATGACTAAAGAATTATTAATATGTGTGTACATTAAAAGGGGTAAATAAATTAACACTTAGATCTCAATTAATTTATATATTTCGTTCAAAGCCCCTAGACTCAGATTTTGCATGTTAATGATTAGATATAACTTGTATGACTGTGTTTAAGATTAAATTTCTTGTATGAAATTGAATCCATTGTCTCATTATTGCATTGTGTATTGTGTGCTGAGTATGTTGTTGTTATATGTGTATTGTGTCTGTTGTTTAACTGTGGAGATGTTAATAGTTGCGATTTTCAATATGTTTTAAGGTTTAATTTGTTATGTATTTAGTGTTAATTTGAGTGCTGAGTGTGTTTAGAATTTAATTGTGTTAGTTTATGTGTTTAAGTGTTTTTTATGGGTTAGTATGAGTCATCAAGCTTAAATGTTATGTTTTTGAGGTACCTTGATATGTTTGTTAGTGTTTGAGGGTAAACGATGAAGAATGGAGACGTTTTAGGGAAAAGCCATAGCCCATCATCGTGCAGTTTGGGCCACGATCGTGACAGAGAGCTCTGAACTAGGCCACAATCGACCCTAAGGTTTCCAAGATATAAATAGAACATTGTAAAACAGAAGAGCAACCTTTTTGCATCATTCAATTCCGAACCCCTATAGAGCATATTGAGAGATTTGAGGAAGGAGATGAAGGAAGAGAGACACAGAAAAGAAGCTTAATGCAAAGTATTTCCTAGAACAAGTGGTTTCTCGCCATCGTTACCTCCACAAGTCTGTTCCAACAACATTTTTCTATTTTTATTTCAATTTTATTGATATATAGAATTGGGATAATCGTTGAGAATAGTTATTGTTGAGTGTTGATTTTTGTCTAAACTCACCTTTGGGATTTTTATCTTTGAGATTAATGAAGTTTGATTTATTGTGTTTTCATTGAATTATTTATGATTCAAATTATATGCTTAATAATTCAGTAATAAACTGAGAGGGTGAGGTAAGTGAATATCATCAAACTAGGCTAACAAGAGTTAGGTAGCTTGATAGATAAGAATTTAATCAAACCAGTAAAATTGTGTAACAAAAGATTAAGCATAGATTTCTGGTAGGTTATTAGATAAATATAAAACTAATTTAGGTTCAGGGTAAATTGGAAATCGAGAGCTTACAATTCCATAATTTAAATTATATATTATAATTTAGGGTTAAAGATTATAACTTAAGAGAGAGTAATCCACCCTAGGACCGTCTAGACCTAGTAATTCGATAGTTTCAAAATTAATTAGATTTTCATTGAATTCAGATTAAAAACCCCTTTCTCTCAATTGGTAGTTTCTAAGTTAATTCTGGAACGGGTTGTGCAAAATTGCTACTTCGTTTATATTTTATAAGTTCCATTCTTGATGTTGATTGTTTGAATGATTAATTTTTGCATTAGTTGTTTATTTTGGTTTATTGCAAAAGGTAGTCAAGCCCTAGATTTTAAGATCAGATTAACCCTCCTCATTGGAAGAACACCTTAGTTACTACGCGAACGACCCGTGCGCTTGCAAAAATATTGAGGTTATAAATATTAAAACTTAACATACGTAACCTTGTGATCATATCCGTAGAGGAAATTGTTAAGGGCTTAGTGTCTAACACTCTTCAATTTCAATAGGAAGTGAGGAGTAGTTTGAACAATTTAGAAAACCAAGTCAATCAGCTAGCTAATGCTGTGGGGAAGCTATAAGCCAAAGTTCCACAAAGTTGCCTAGTCAACCTAAAAGGAACCCAAGAGAAGATGATTTTTCCATTACCTTGAGAAGTGACAAGGAGGTACAAGGACCAAAGAAAGGGAAGGAGAAAGAAGAAGAGGAGGAAACTGAGCTAACAAAGAAGAAGGAAGATCACCATCTTTAGGTAAGTGCTTCACACCCTATTGTTAATGATTCACCTCCTGTTCCATTTCCAAACAAGTTACCAAAAAATAAGCAACAGGAGAAGGAAAAGAAATATTGGAGGTCTTTCGCAAGGTGGAAGTTAATATCCCTCTTTTGGAAGAAATTAAACAAGTTTCGTGATATGCTAAATTTTTGAAGGAGCTGCGCACTCACAAGTGGAAATTAAAGGGAGACGAGAAGATCATTGTGGGGGGCAACGTGTTAGCAGTCTTATAGAGGAAGTTACCCCCCAAATGTAAGGATCCAGGTATTTTTACCATTCCTTGTAAGATCGGTAACATAAAGTATGAGAGATGTATGTTAAATTTAGGTTCTTCGATCAATGTTTTGCTTTTATCTATTTTTAAAGTTGTTAATCTTAGTTTAATAAAGGATACCCATGTTATCACTCAATTGGTTGATAGATCAAGCACATACCCTAAGGGGGTGATAAGTGTAAATTGCGTCATGTTTTAAGGTTTAGTTTAATATGTATTTAATTGTTAATTCAATCGTTTAATATATGTTTAGGTCAAAATTGTGTTAGTTGTTAAATATTGATGTTTAAGTGTTTTTATGGGTTAGTACGAGTCTTTGAGCTTAAATATTATGTTTTTATGGTATCTTGATGTATTTGTTAGTGTTTTTGGGTCAACATTGAAGAACAGAGAAGTTTCGGAGACACTCAGGCCGAGACAACGACCTATGATTATGGCACAACAGCCCACGATAGTGACAGAAGCACCAGAGTTAGCCTACGATCGTGGCCTATATGGCACAATTATGGTAGAAACCTAGGACATAGCCCAAGATCATGGCCTACATGTCATGATCATGACAGAAGGTTCAAATGTGGCCTACAATCATGCCCTGTAGTGCCACGGTCATGACCTACATCAGGCCAATGCACAAACACTCAAAAATGTCAAGTTTCAAAGGATTTTTTAGACCTTTTGGATCCTGAAAAACCCTAAAGTTGCTCAGAATACAAAAGGTGTTTAAAAAATAAGACAAAGAGGCAAAAGGGAGCTTTTGGATCAGCTGCTTTTAGAGAAACACTAAAGAGAATTATGGAGAGATAGAAAAAGGGAGAAGGAAGAGAAAAAAGGAGAAGAAGTTAACTTGACGTACTTTTTGGATCAGGAGTTTCCTAACGTCACTACCTCCCGTCATCCGTTCAATTCGTATTTCCTACTATTTTCAGTTTTATTATTGTATATAATTGGAATAACAGTTGACGATAGGATTTTTAGATTTTGTTGATGTTTTAAACTCACCTTCAGAGTTTTTTTTCTTTTAATGAAATATGATTATTTATGTGTTATTTGGATTTATTATGATTTAATTATAGACATGCATAATTCGATAATAAACTAAGAAGGTGAATCGAATGAAAAATAATTAAATTGGGCTAACGAGAGTTAGGTGATTTAATAGAATAAGAATTAAATCAAATCGGTACATTATGCGAAGAGAGATCTAGCATAGTTTTCTAATAGTTTATTAGACAAATTCAGATCTAATTGAAGTTTTGGATAGATTATTAAATAAGAAATTGCAGCATCCATAATCTGATTAGGGTTTATAAGTTAGGGTTAATGGTTATAACTCGAGAGAGAGTAATCAACCCTAGGATCATCTTGAACTAATAATCTGGTAATTCATAATCAATTAGGTTAGCGTTAATGATAGGTAAAATTCCCTTTCCCTCAATTGATAATTCCTTTAGGTTGATTCTTAAGTGTGTGTTGCAACTTCTAAATTATTAATATTTTCATGGTTAATTCTTCAATTGATTTACTTGCTTAAATAAAATTCTTATTTTAGTTCTGTTACAATTTGAATTTTGCAAATTGTTCTGGCCTTAGATTTTAGGATTAGAATATCCCTCCTCATGGGATCGAAACCTTAAGTACTACGCGAATGAATCATGTGCTTGTGGATTATCAAGGTTAATTAATTAAAAGTGACAGGCCATCAAATAATCCAATCAAGTTTTTGGAACCATTACCGAGGAGGTGATTAGTTTGATTCTTTAATTTAAGAAGTTTAGTTAGTTTTTGTTTTTTGTTCTTTCTTTCTTTCTACTTCTAAAAGCATGCTCTTGCATCAAGACAAGAGTCACGAGAAGATCAAGTGGTGCAGCTAAAACCTTAGAGTTAGACATCACTCGATTAGAATGATCCATTAGGAATGCTCTGCATGAAGAACAAGAAGAAATCGTGAAAACAACAATGGCCTAGGAATTTCAGCAAGATTTGGACCACGAAGCGAACCAAGGACGTCAACAACTAACCCTTATGGACTTCATGAGACCAGGGTTCAATGCGGCTAACTAAGGAGTAACTAGTTCACCCGTACAAGCAATATCTTTTGAAATTAAACCTAGCCTTCTAAACATGCTTCAACAAAACGTGCAGTTCTATACACTAAAAAATGAAGATCCTAACGCACATTTAGTGAACTTCCTTGAAATCTATGATACCTTTCAATACCATTAGATGTCGAAAGATATGATCAGAATCAGGCTTTTTCCTTTGACCCTTAGAGATAAAGCAAAGACTTGGTAGCATTCCCTCAACCCAGCCAATGTCACAACTTGGGATCAGCTAGTTCGTGCCGTTTTAGATAAGTATTTTCCCCTTATTAAGACCACAAATATTATTAAGGAAATTACTAACTTCCAGCAAAGTGACAAGGAATCGATTTACGAAATGTAGGAAAGATAAAAGGATTTGCAATGGAAATGCCCACACTATAATTTACCCAAGGAATTCTTGTTGCAAACATTCCATAATGGAGTAACCACACATATGATAGGCATAATTGGCACAGCTTTAGGAGGATCATCGATGATAAAGGTGGTGGATGAAGCTGAAGAGTTGATAGAGGAGATGACAAGTAATAGCTGCCTATAGATGGATAAGCGGAGTAGACAAACCACTACTTTTCGAGAACAAAAAGTAATTTTAGTTGTTGATCAAATGATGGAGATGCAAGATAAAATTGACAACTTAAATCGATAGCTTAACAACATGAAGACTTTGTCCTCATCTTCGGTAAAAGTCATGCAACTTAAGCGTGAATTCTGTGGACAGATGGACCATAATATGGTGGACTCTTTCTTGATGAAGGAAAGCGATGCAGAGCAAGTGAATTATATGGGAACTCAATATAGACGAGGAGGGGGAAACAATACCTACTCCAACATATACAACCTTGAGTGGAAGAATCACCCTAACTTCTCATGGACAAACAATACTGGAGGATAGTTAAGACCTCAAGGATAACCAAGCTTCCAATAAGATAAACCAAGCTTAATGGAATCCAAGTTGGACAATATTTTAGATAAAATTGGAGGCATGGAGAATGCATATAGGAGGCTTAAAAGCAAATTCGAGCAAGTCACTAAGAGCCATGCCTCTTCAATACAAAATTTGAGGTCCAAGTAGGTTAACTAGCAAAGGCAATTTCCACTCGGAATGTAGGAACCCTTCCAAGCAATATCGAGTCTAACCCAAAGGAATGGATCATGGCTATTACTCAGACCCAGGAAAAGAAAATCGAACATGTAAAGGAAGATGGAGATAAGGGAGAAGGAAAAGTAATTATGGAATTCCTACTAAGTGAGCTCATACTCGAGCCAATGAAGGAACCTCGACTAGAATTTTCATACCCTATTTTAGCTTAACAAAAGTGAATTTTAAGTAGGACGATGATGAATTCTAAGAAAGTTGAATTAAACAAGGTTGAAGAAATAACAAAACATCCATAAACAAAGCTCTCACTAAAGGAATCAGATAAGAAGAAGGTTAATGAGCACATAGTGGAAGAAAACCCTAACATCGTATAGAAGAAAGAGGACCCAGGGAATTTTTACATTCCTTGCAGTATCAGTGGAGTCAACATAGACAGGGCATTCATAGATTTGGGAGCGAGTATCAATATGAAGCCCTATACCTTTGGTCAAAATTTGGGGTTAGGAGAGTTAGAACCCACAAAGATGCTAGTGAAGATGGGGGACAAAATAGTTCATTGGCCAAAGGGGATTATTAAAGATGTCCAAGTGTAAACCAATATATTTACCTTCCACACATATTTCTATATATTAGATATTCAAGAAGATGTGAAAACTCCTATGGTGCTTAGACAACCATTCTTGGCTACTGCTTGCTCTATAATATGATGTTGATGGGGGTGAAATAACTCTAAGGGTCGGCAAACATCAACTAACTTTCAAAGTGCCAAAGAAAGACAATAGGTCTTGCTTACCTCTAATTAATATCAAGGAAAACGAACCTCGAGGACAATGGGAAGATATTGAGGACCTTGGATTCAGAAAGAAATGATCTAGAAGAAGAAGGCGAAGGAAGAAGAATCAAAGGCAGAGTGGCATCCAGGGCATGGTAGCTCATGTGCAAATTGTAAGATCGGTGATTGCGCTACCATTGCACAATTCATTCGAACCACCTAGAGCACAAGAACAGTGTCGAACTACTATGTTAAAAGAAGTATTGCATGGAAGGTAACCTATGGATTGTTAATTTGATGCTATTTCCTTTAATTTTTATATAGGTTAAATTCCATAGTTAGGATATTTTGTTTCTAAATAAAATCAAGAAGGCATAAGACTTCGACATGAATTTGATAATCAAGGAAGTAAGCAAAAGAGAGGTGAAAGGGCCATAACGAGTTAAAAAGTGATTTCAAAAAGGTGGAGAAGGACAAAAGAAGAGAAAAATTAAAAATTGGTGGGAAAATTGCAGTCCATAATGGTAAAACTTGAACACGCAAATTTTAGCTTAATTTATTACCATTTGACCCTTCATTCACCTATATATTCATTTCTCTCTATCTAAATTTCTAACTTCAAATCTCTTTCATCTTCTACCTACTCGCAAGACAACATGTCACGCATTAAGCAATCAGCAAAGCACAATCAATCATTAGGACAAAATCAAGTCTCAGGATAAGGGAAAAAGGAATAAGGTAGCTGATTACGGAGCACCTTTCCCGATCTTCTCAAATAAAGAAGGTACCCATTTTTATTCTCTTCGCAATAAACAAATTATGGTTCCAAAATATTTTCATCTGGAGACTTTAGTTAGACTATAATTGAGAGAAAAGGTCAAAAATTTAGTAGAAAGAATTCAATGGGGACAATTTATTCAATGTCAACACCCAGTTTACGAAGAACTTACCTTAGAATTCTTTACATCCCTTCAGTATGAATTAAATAAATCTAGTGAATTGAGGTTTAGGTTGTAGGGATAACCTTATGAGCTTAATTATGAGACTTTGTATGAAATTTATGGTTTCCCTAAATTGTCTGTAGTGGATCAGCATGATGATTTCCGTGTCACCCCCTACTGGACTAAACTAGCTGGGTTAAAGCATTTCGATGATAAGAACACCAACAATAACATCTTCAGGATCAATGAACACTTGTTGCTGAACAAATTCATCTGTCAAACTGTTTTTGACAAAATGGAAACCAACAAATGTTCAACGAAGAAACTTTTCTTATTATGGTGCATGGACCATAGCATCCCAGTTTGCACAACTACCTAAATCTTTAATGTAATTATTACTACCTGACATAAAAATTAGGAATGGGTTACTTGGTTGGAACCATAGCTGATTACTATAAAGTTGCGTGCAATAAACTCACAATCTACCGTCCTGAATTCAAAAACAATCATCATCTGTGGCTAACTGAAATCCTAAAGTCCCATAATATGGAACTTAGAAATATTAGTGTCAACACCCATGTCAAGATCAGGACCAATCAAGTGAGTTCAAGTGCTTAATAACAACAAGAAGAGGGTTTGACTAGCAAGGAGTCTGATAAGGAAGAAGAAATAGACGAACCGGGCCGGAAGAAAGTTCTTGATACAATCTCCACAAACACCAAGGTAATTACAGATACACTTGCAGAGAACTTTAGAAGAATTAAGGAGATGACGCTAACATAATGAAGTCAGAGTTGGGATATACGTCATATCCATCATTAATTTAAGGCTCAAGGCATCCAATTGCCACTTCCAACACCATCCCTTCCTTTATCATTGTAAGGCTTTTCTCTAACCCTTTTCCTTTTAAATTTAGTATTTCTTTTATTTTATTTTATTTTTTAATTTAATTTATTTGCTTCTTTCCATACGTGTTTGTTTGCCTCCTTCTCATACTGAGGAAAATGTGTTGTTCAAGTGTGGGAAGGGGTTATGTGTTTTGCTTTGAATGTGAATTTTACATATTACATGATATTTTGTTAGGTTGCATTTTATGAATCATATGAATATGTCAATAGCTTAGATGGATTGAAATTTATTTAATTTTGAGCATAGTCTACTAGATTGTGAGGAGTTATTAACTCACAAAATTAGTGAATTAAGTCCTTTGGCTAAATATGCAAGTTAATTAGGATTTAGTGTGAGTTATCATCCAAATTAGTGGATGTCGCCAAGGGGAGTGGCGATGCCATACGGAAAAAGGAAGAAACTTATAAAATGGTAGAGGCAAATAGAACTTTTAAATTGTCACATTCATTTATAATTTGAGGTCTTTCGACTTCTCTTCTAGTATTTTTATGGAAATGAGTAGTTTAAGCAACAAGGTAGGTAATGAAAAAATATGTTAGTTAATTTTATATAAATAATTATTCTGTTCACCTTCGGGTTATGAATAGAGCTAGTAGCCAGTTAAAAATATGATGTAGCTGAGCAACCGGATCGACACGCATTACAAATGTGTGCCTTCACTTTTAAAGGCTATAATGATGTTCAAACTAAGCAGTTTAATAAAAACATGTCTTAATTGAATAGCAAGATCGACATTCATCACCAATGTTTGCCTCCATATAATAAAACTAAGTCCATGTTCATAAAAAGTAAATAATATATATATATATATATATATATATATAATATGTTTTCTAATAAAAACCTACTGAACGTATAACAGCTTGAATTTTTATGAAACGTACTTAGGAGTAGTTACAGAGTTTGAATGACCAAAGAATTATTAATGTGTGTATGCAATTAAGGGTAAATAATTTAACAGTTAGTTCTAGATTAATATGTATATTTAGTTCTTGGCCCCTAGATGCGGATTTTGCTTATTAATGATTTGATATAACTTGAATGATTGTGTTTAAAATTAAATTTATTTCATGAAGTTGAAGCCATTGTCTCATTATTGCATTATATGTTATGTGATTTTATGTGTTTGTTGTTTTGTTTGCTTGAGGAAAAGCAAATGTTTAAGTGTAAGGATATTGATAAATGTAAATTGCATCATGCTTTAGGACTTACTTTAATATGTATTTAATTGTTAATTCAAACGTTTAGTGTATGTTTAGATTAAAATTGTGTTAGTTTGTTAAATATTGGTGTTTAAGTGTTTTTATGGGTTAGTACAAGTCTTTGATCTTAAATATTATATTTTTAAGGTGCCTTGATGTATTTGTTAGTGTTTCTAGGTCAACATCAAAGAACAGAGAAGTTTTGGAGACACTCGGGCTAAAACAACAACCCACAATCATGGCACAACAAGCCATTATCGTGACAGAAGCACTAGAGTTGGCATGACAAAAGCCTAGGATATGGCCTACAATCGTGGACTGTAAGCCTCCATTTTGACATAAGGCTCAAATATAGCCCACGATCGTGGCCTACATCAAGCAGACATGCAGACACTAAAAAATGTTAAGTTTTAAGGGATTTTTCTCACCTTTTTTACCCCAAAAAAACCTTAGGGCTGCTCAGAACACAAAAGGTATTTAAGGAATAAGACAAAGAGATAGAATGGAGCTTTTACATTAAACACTTTTAGAGAAAACCTATAGAGAATTATCGAGAGATAGAGAAAGAGAAGAAGCAAGAGAGAAGAGAAGAAGAAGCCTTGACGTACTTCCTAGATCAGGAGTTTCCTAACATCACTGCCTCCTACCACCCGTTCAATTCATATATCCTACTTTCAGTTTTATTATTGTATAGAATTGAAATAGCAGTTGATGACAGATTTTTGGATGTTGATGATGTTCTAAACTCATTTTCGGGATTTTATTATTGATTTAATGAAATTTGATTATTTTTGTGTTATTTGGATTTATTGTGATTTAATTCTGGATGTGCATAATTCGATAATAAATTGAGAGGTGAATCGAATGAAAAATAATTAAATTGGGCTAGTGAGAGTTACGTGATTTAATAGAACATGAATTAAATCAAATCGATAAATTATGCAAAGAGAGACCCTATATAGGTTTCCAACAGTTTATTAGACAACTTCAGATCTAATTAGGGTTTTGGATAGTTTGTTAATTGAGAAATTGCAATTTCAATAATCTAATTAGGGTTTATAATTTAGGGTTAATGGTTATTACTCAATAAAGAGTAATCAACCCTAGGATCGTCTAGAACTAATAATCCAGTAATTCATAATCAATTAGGTTAGAGTTAAGGATAGGTAAAATTCCCTTTCTCTTAATTTATAATTCCTTTAGGTTGATTCTTGAGTATGTTGAAACTGATAAATTATTAATATTTTTGTGATTGATTCTTGAATTAATTTTCTTGATTAAATTGAATTCTTTTTTAGTTTTGTTATATTTTGAATTTTGCAAATTGTTCTGGCCTTAGATTTTCATATTAGATTATCCCTCATCGTGGGATCAAGACTTTAGGTACTACGTGAACAAATCGTGCGCTTGTAGATTAGCAAGGTTAATTAATTAAAACTAACACACCATTAAATAACTCGATTAGGGGGTTATTGAGGATGCTTTGGTCCAGGTTAACGAGCTTGTTTTCCCTGTAGATTTTTATGTGTTAGATATGCAAGATGAGGGCTCTTTGAGCCATTCGAAAATTTTGTTAAGCAGGCCATTTTTGAAGACATCTCGAAAAAAAATTGATGTACACATTATGGTGTTGACTATAGAGTTCGATGGTGAGGTCATTCATTTCAACATCTTTGATGCCATGCGCTATCCATCAGATTGTGAGTCTATCGCTAAGGTAGATATTCTTGACTCTATGGTGGACCATTGGTCTCTTCTTTCTGCAAGTGACCCTTTGGAGGTAGCCTTGACTACCCTGCTAGAAAAAAAGATGTTTGGTTATTGGCAAAGCAAGTTCAAGTTTGGAGAGGATCTAAAGGAATCAATTTAGGCACTTGAGACAAGTCCTTTTGATAGGTATATCCCTCACTTTTTGGAATTTCCTATTATTACTAATCGATTGTTACTTTCTATTATACAGACACCAGAAGTGGAGTTAAAGCCCTTGTCGACTCACCTCAAGTGCACTTATCTGGGCACTAACAACACACTTCTAATTATCATAGCAAGTGACCTTACAAAGGTGCAAGAAGAAAAAGCTCGTTTGTAGGTTGTGAGAGTATAAAACGACATTAAGATGGATAGTTGCGAATATTAAAGGTATTATTCCTTCCTTATGTATGCACAGGATTTTTCTTGAGGAAGGGGCTACCCCATTCCATCAAGTGGAAAGATGTATCAACCCACCGATGATGGAGGTGGTGAAGAAGGAAGTGATGAAGTTGTTGGATGTGGATGTTATATACCCCATCTCTGACAGTAAATAGGTAAGTCCCTTGTAGGTGTTTCCTAAGAAGTCAGGCATTACAGTTGTAGAGAATGAGATAGGAGAGATGGTTTTAACTAGAGTGTAGAACGGATGGCGAGTTTGCTTTGATTATCGCAAGCTTAACTCCATGAGTAAAAAAGACCACTTTTCCTTACCTTTTATTGATCAGATGTTAGAACATCTTGCTGGTTGTGCTTACTATTTTTTCTTTGTGGTTATTCAGGTTGTTATCGCTCCAGAGGACCAGGAGAAGATGACTTTTATATGCTCGTATGGCACCTTTGCCTATATAAGGATGCCTTTTGGATTAGGCAACGCCCCTACTACTTTTCAAAGGTGCATGGTAAGTATCTTAAGAAAATCCTTAAAGTTTTCATGGATAAATTTATTGTGTATGGGGATTCATTTGAACAATACCTGGATCACTTTATTTTGGTACTTAAACGATGTCTTAAAACTAACCTTGTTCTTAATTATGGAAAGTGTCATTTTATGGTTTGATCAGGGATAGTTTTAGGACATGTGGTTTCTATTAAGGGTATTGAAGTTGATAGAACCAAGATAGACCTTGTTTCTTCTTTGCCTTACCCTGCTTCTATGTGGGAAGTTCGATCTTTTCTTGGCCATGTAGGGTCTTATCGCAGGTTCATTCAAGACTTTTTTAAGGTTGCATAGCTAATGTATAGGTTGCTTTAGAAGGACAAAGAGTTTGTTTTTTTTAGCAGTGCAAGAAGGTGTTTGATGCTCTAAAGGAGAAGTTAGTTACTGCACTTATCTTACAACCTCCATATTGAATTCTTACATTTGAGCTCATATGTGATGCCTCTAACCATACCGTTGGAGCAATTAGAGAGTCGGTCAAATCCTTCATGCTATTTACTATAGCTCGAAGACCCTGAATGACGCCTAAGCGACTTACACCACCACAAAAAAAGAAATTTTGTAGTGGTTTTTACTTTAGATAAGTTTAGGTCTTATTTATTGGGGACTAAGAATATTGTTTATTCTGATCATGTAACTTTGAAGTACCAACTGGCGAAGAAAGAGGCAAAGATGAGGTTAATCCGTTGGATACTCCTAATTTAAGATTTTGATATGGAGACAAAGGATAAGAGGGGCTCGAAGAACAGAGAAGCAATTCATTTGAGTCGCTTAGTAGAGCATGGTGCTGATATGGGCCCTATCAATGATGATTTTCCAGATGAGCAGCTACATACTGTACAGTTGACAGCTCCCTAGTAAGATGACATAGTGAATTTCTTAGTTTCTTATTAATTTCCTATAGATTTCACCAAGGCACAGAAGGAGAGGATGAAGAGTCAAGCAAAGTTTTATATATGGGATAATCCTTAACTGTGGCAATTTTTTACAGATCAAGTCATTAGACAGTGCGTACTTCACAGTGAATTTCTTTCTATTTTAACATTTTATCACTCTTATGCATATGGAGGTCATTTTATCCCAAAATGGATAGCTCCCAAGATTCAAAAGTGTGGGTTTTACTGGCCATATCTATTTCAAGATGCATATAATTTCTGTAAGACTTGTGACAACCGTCAACGCACAGGTGCGTTAGGTTCCTGTGGGGAAATGCCTCAAACCCTTATATTAATTTGTGATATTTTTGATATTTAGGGCATGGACTTGATGGTTCCCTTTCTTTCCTCGTTTGGATTTCAATATATTCTGTTTGCAGTTGATTATATGTCAAAATGGGTGAAAGAAAAAGCCACTTAAACTGATGGTTCTCGAGTAGTTTCTGATTTCTTAAAATTTAACATTTTCTTCGAGTTTGGAGTCATACGAGCCATCATCAGCAACAAGGGGACCCACTCTTGCAACCGGATGATTGAGTCCCTTCTAAAGAAATATCAAATGAAGCATCGAGTCTCAACCACTTATCACCCTCAGATGAGTGGTCTGGCTGAGGTGTCTAATCGAAAGATCAGTCCATCTTAGAGAAGATCGCGAATACCAGTATGAAGGAATGGAGTTTGCGCC
Organism: Erythroxylum domingense; assembly: GCA_025594535.1. Taxonomy (NCBI): domain Eukaryota; kingdom Viridiplantae; phylum Streptophyta; class Magnoliopsida; order Malpighiales; family Erythroxylaceae; genus Erythroxylum; species Erythroxylum domingense. The sequence continues at coordinate 3,265 of JANQBM010531713.1, read as the reverse complement.
TCAAGTATGCCTTATAGGCATACAAGATTGCATACAAGACTCCAATAGGGATGTCATAATTTAGGATTGTTTTTGGGAAGCCATGCCACCTTCCAGTGAAGCTACAACATAAGGGTTATTGGGCAATCAAAAAGTATAACATGGAGTTAGAAGCTGTTGGTGCCCACAGATGATTACAATTGTAAGAACTCGAAGAGTTGCGATATGAAGCATTTGAGAATGCCTGGATTTATAAGGAGAAAACTAAAGCATTCCATAATTACAACATCTTTAGGAAGACATTTGTGGTGGGACAAAAAGTACTTTTATATCGTTCGTGCCTCAAACTCTTTCCAAGTAAGTTACGTTCCCGATAGATAGGCCCCTTTAAGGTTACATATGTATATTCCCATAGAGAAGTGGAGATCAGAAGTGTCAAGATAGGGAAAGAATTTAAAGTCAATGGACATCATCTAAAGCCCTACTTTGAGGGATTTCAAATGCATAATATGGAGGTGATGGAGATTGAAGCTCCAACATACATTGGTTGATATCGGTTAATAAGGTTCGAGCTTATGACCTTAAAAAAGGGCTTGTTGGGAGGCACCCTAACCTTATCCTTTCATTATAGTTCTTTGATGTTTCAATTTTGTTTATTGCTTTCATTAGAGTATCTTATTTGTTTTTGTCGATTTTTTTTTTTGGAATGCAAGACTAGAGTTGTGGATTATACTTTCAAGTTGTTAAGCCCTCTTGGATCCAAAGGAGTCCTTCTGTTCTCATCCCCTTACTTATGTTTTTATTGATTTTATGACATTAGGGACAATGCCCCATTTAAGTGTGGGGGTGAGGTCAGTTTAAAATTTTTGCAATTTTGCACTTAAACTGTAATAAGTGTTGAACCGTGCCATTCTATCATATTAGTTATACTGAGAATTGAGTTATTTTCTTGAATTTTAATTAGGCAGCTTGATTGGAAAGTGAATCATGTGGATTGATTAAAGTAGTTAGTTGCATAAACTCAGTCAATAATTTAGTAATTGAGCGATTAGCTAATGTATGAAATTTTCATGGATTTTCATATAAGCACATGCAAGGTTTTAAACCTATATGACTACAAATTATAGTCATTTTATTTCTTTATTGTGTGTGATGCTCACCTAAGAAAATTACCTTCAAAACTTGCATTGAACCGGTTTGAAACTATGAGATGCGTGCTTTATGGAAATGATTAACTCCTTTGTTTTGAATCCTTAGCATAAATGACCCACATTTTCCCCTTGCTAACCCCTTTAATCCTTTAACCTTGTTTGTTTTTGAATTAATCACCTTAGATTGAAACCCGAAAACCTATTAGCTTTACCCTGTCACAAATTTAATAAAGTAATGAGTGAGCATTTGATGTATATGATTTAGGGACCTTTGTTTTGTATTCAATTCTGAGATGTTTTGAGAGGCATTTCTATTGATGTTTTATTGATTTGTGTTGTTATTGTTTCCTTATTATTTTAGTGTCATTCGAGTAAAAAAAGAAAAAAAGAAAAAGAAAAGTATCTTTATTTTTTGCGTTATTGGTTAAAACTCTATTTTTTTTATATTGAAAGAAACGTAGTAGTATTAGTTAGTGATGAGTAGTTGTAGTTCATGGTATTTATATGCATACCTCAGAATTTGTGTTTGGTTATCCCTTCTTACTTAGTACTTTGTTAATACTTGTGAGTTACACTTTGAACTTTTTGCCTCGCCTTAACCCAAACCCCATTACAACCTTAAGTAAAATCCCTTTTTGATCCATGATAGCATGTAATCTATATGGTAGAGACTAGGTGAATTTGCAAGCCTATGGTAGTGTAGTCTCTTAAAGGAGTATTAAGTGAAACACCGACCTTAAACACTTAAGTGAAATGAGTGAACATCGTGAGGAAAATCCATCTTAGTTTTATTTTACCTTTGATCAATGGTATCTACCTTTGACTTTTTTTATATGCATTGATGAAAAAATTATCATATATGTAGTAGCTCAATACCTAAGTTTGTAAAAGTTTGAAGAATTGCATATACTCAATTTTCTATGAAAACAAATTGACAGAAGATCTTGTTTATTTTTAAATTTTGCTTGAGGATAAGAAATAGTGCAAATGTGGGGGTATTTGATAGGATTGAATCATCTTATATTTTCTTATGCATTTCAATGTCTTTTCGATCCTACATTTGTGTTTAAATACTCAATTTTTGTTCTCTTTGTGTTTACATATAGATTAAAGGATTGAACACAAATAAATGTTAAAAGGAAGAAGTTTGACAAAGTTTGGAAAGCCATCCATGGAGGAGAAACCATCAAGGGCATTTTGAGGAGAATCAGAGAAGACTCAAGAAATAACCCAGGGCCACGATCTTGACAGAAGCTTGAGCACAGAACCACGATCATGGGGAGTTAGCCACTATTGTGATACAAAACACATAAACTGGCTACGATCGTGCACTAAAGGCCACAATTGTGGCCTGCGTGCAGACAAATACAGGGTCGCTTCTGGATTCGAGTTTTCGAGAGACTTTTCATACTTTGTAAGCATGGGAAGAACCTAGGGTTTACCCTAAATGAAAAATACTTTATAAAGAAAGAGAAAGAGAAATGACCTAGAAAGCAAGTCTCTAACCTGCCACTTTTAGGAAAATTCCAATAAGAGAGAAAGGCTCTCAAAATCTGCCATATTTGGAGGAACCAACAAAGAAGTTTTTGTTATTTTCCATAAGCTTAGCTATTCTCTTTCAGTTTCAATGCTTTATTTTCATATTCATACCATTAGTTTAAAGCTTTCCTAGTACTAATCATATTTTTACTTGTTCTAGAATGTTAGAATGAATGTTTGATGGATTTTATAGAGGAACTTTATAAATTTTTTAAGGAAGATTTATGTTATATCGATGGATGTTTATTCCCTCAATTTTCTAACTTTAATCTTGGTTGTTTGAGCTTATTTATATGCTTTTACAAATCTAAATTTCTTGGGTGTTTTAATGTTTAATGGTTTATGTTACGAGTTTTTGCTTATTTGTGATGCTTTTTATTAATTTGTGCTTAATAGTTAGGATTTATTCATGTTCTTAAATTCATGTCTCCCACTCCACAGCCTAAGCATGAGAGTCGTATGAGGTCCATGGGTATTAGATATCTGACCGAATGGGCCTAGTGCAAATGGGAGATTATAAGTAGTGTGCCCTAGGCCAATGGATATTTATGATTCATGTATTAACATTATGACTTGTTAATAATATATTATGAGGT
>JANQBM010531176.1:0-16951 GCA_025594535.1 Erythroxylum domingense | reverse complement strand
AAAATTGGAAAATCACTATGAACCTCTCCGATTCAATTTATCACTCACAAAGCCTATTTTTCAAGAAATCACACTTAGTCACACTTATACCGGGAAAATGTCATGAATGCATGTACAGATATTTTCATGTGCACATATCACTGTTCACAAATGCACGAGCATGAGATGTGTTGTTCTAATTTCTCTGATTTACCACACTTAGACCCGTTTCTCTGGTCTGACCCGTTCTATGGAAACGGGATGTTACAAAGGTTCAGTTTCTCCTTTCAGCCACACCATTATGTTGTGGTATGTAAAGTGGAGTCTACTGGGATACTATCCCATTATCTCCGAGATAAGTTATAAACTCCTTGTTTAAGTATTCACCACCTCGAAGTCTTAATACTTGTACCGAGCTGTTTCTCTACTTCATGTCTAAATTGTTTAAACATTTCAAATGCTTTAGACATGTATCTCATTAGATACATATACCCATATCGTGAATAATCGTCAATAAAGGTAATGAAATACATAAAACCACCTTTGGCATGAATGGAAATTGGACCACATACATCAGAATGTATTAGGTCTAATAACCCATTCACTCGTTCACCCTTTCCTTTAAAAGGTAATTTAGTCATCTTACCTTACAAGCAAGATTCACATGTGTCATATGATTCAAAATCAAATGACCCTAAGCTACCACTCTTGTGTAGCTTAATTATGCGTTTCTCGCTTGTATAGCCAAGTCGACAATGCCATAAGTAAGATGATTTTACGTTATCTCATTTTTGTCTTTTATTTTCATTGATATTTAAAATTAGATTACATATACCTGATATGTAAATACCATTGCACAATGTAGCAGTACTATATAACATTTCATTCAACTTAATTGAACAACCATTGTTTGAAAAAGTTAAATGAAATCCTGCGTTATTAAGGTATGAAACAGATACAATGTTCTTTGTAACAATGGGTACATAATAGCAATAATCCAAAATTAACTTAACTCTAGCCCTCTAAAAAGATACAAAACATATGTTCCTACAGCTAATGCAATAACTCTTGCTCCATTCCCACACATAGATCCATCTCTCCCTTCTTGAGCGGTCTATTATCCCTGAAACCCTGTATATCAACACATATGTGTGAGCCACATCTAGTATCTAATACTTAAATGTTATGATCAGACATAATATTAACCTCAATGACAAACAACATACCTGAAGTAGATGGTGGGGCATCTAATGCCTTCTTCTGTTTCAGTGACTCCTGATAAGCTTTGTAGTTGCTCTTCCAATTTCCTTCCTTCTTGTAATGGAAGCATATCCCCTTTGAAGTTATCTCCTTCACCTTCTTCTTGGGTACATCTCGCACTAGCTTCTTGGACTTCTTATTCTTTTGGTTTTTCTTTCTAAAACCAGAATAAGAGTCCACCAGCATCACAACCTTACTGTCTTTCTTGATAGTTTGCTCGGCTGTTTTGAGCAGATTAATCATCTCAGGTATCAATGTAAATACTTGGTTCATCCGATAGTTAAACAAAAACTGTGAATAACTATCAATCAAAACAGTCAGAATTAAGTCTATACTTAATTCATGATCTATTACAAAACCCAAACTAGTTAACCTGTCAATGTATCCATACATCTTCAGCGCACACTACACTGGAGATGATCCCTCAGCCATCTTAGAGCAGAAAAGCAACCTCGAGGTCTCGAACCTTTTAGATTGAGCTTGCTCATCAAATAGTTCCCTTAGTTGGTAGACTATGGTATGAGCATCTATAGCCTCATGCTACTTTTGCAGTTCTGGTGACATAAAGGTCATCATTATACAACTAACCAACTCACTATCATCTAGTATCTTCTTGTAAGCTTTTTGATCCTCATCAGATGCATCAGCAGTAGGGGAATCGAGAAGTGGTTCATCTAGGACATATCCTAGTTTCTCATATTTGAGAACAACTCTCAAATTTTATAGCCAATCTAAGAAGTTAGGTCCCGTGAGTTTGTTAGAGTCTAATAGAGCATTATGCATTCAGTTTTCTAGAAATTCCCAGAAACCAACATATAAATAGATAAGATATTAATTCGAAATAAAATAGCAAATGACATTCAATTACATTTTCTTTTGGAAAAAACATGATATAACGTCTTATAAAAATTTCTGTGAAATAAAATCAGAAAAAAAAGTTCTGTAACTTACACGAATTATTCCAAATCAACATGCATATCAGTCACAACCCAGTAAACACTTTGCACATGTTCAATAAATCATCTATTACATGCATAAACTTGCTCTTATATTACTGTTGGGTTTGCCATGTATACATGCATCACATGCCTGAGAATGCAGAGGAAGGGTTGGAATCTAAATTTCGATACCATGACAACCCAGAAAAACTAGAATCATATATGCATGCATAGACATATAACAAGAACATGAATTTAAAAGCCTTTTACCTTTTGTTTCTCCTCCTTTTCCTATTTATTCTCTTTTTTTGGGTTGTTGCAAACACCAAACCCATCCTTGATCACCCAAGAACATGGAAAGATGAAGAAGAAACAATGTGTAAGAGTGATTTGAGCACCAAACTAGATGAGTTCAAGTAGATGCCTAAAATGAAAAGAAAGATCAAGACTCATATTGCCTGCACTTTGATTCATGCAACAATTGCGTAAATTGCAAGAACAAGACTCAAGACACCTTTCTCTCACTCTAGAACTCTTCTAGATCCCTTATCCTCTCACTTAAGTGTGTAAGAACTAGTTAGACTCTATATACATAAGTGAAGAACTCACTTATATACCTAAGTCGTGCCTTTGGTCACGATCATGGCCTACTTAAAACTAGCCATCTACACTTTATTTTTCATCCAATCTTTAACTTATATGACCCTTAGGCTCTCAGTTATTTTAGGAACTTGAATTAACTCTTAATTCAAGCAAATCATATGATGCCAATTTACCGGAATATAAGTTGATTACTATAAGAACTCTTTTATAGTTAGTTATCCAACTTACGAACCCTTCTATAGAAAATTACCGTGCAATTTATCCTTTCACCATACTATACCTCACTTGATTCAGAGTATGGGCTATGTGTCAACTCCCATTAGATTGACTACGTTACATCTAATCCAAGTGATGTTAGTTATTGTCCTAGGATCTTATTACTTTATGTGTCACTAAAGACTCTCTTCATGACGCATAACTGCTCTAGACTGAGACTCCTAAGTAATGACCCTAATAAGAGGCTATGGGTATCATCTCCTTCTATTAAGAGTGGTGAATCCTTTATTGGCTACCCAATTACCTTCGAATACCAATAGTTGTACCCGATCACCACCCTATGAGCGACCTTGTCTTAAGATAATAAAGAATGATCTCAAAGCACATGATTAATATCCAAGATATCCTTGAGTATTCTAGTCTAAGGATATTTGCACCATTACTATGATTGGCAATTGATAGATCATCCATATGATAATCTCATTGTGGGTCATCCGATGTACTTACTACTCTTAATAAGCATCTACATGTTAACTCTAAACATCTCATACTTATAGTTTGTGAGATCCACAGCCTGATCAAATAAAGGAGTATAACATATGCCAGTCTATCTGGATTAATAATGTCCTATCTTATTAATCCTATGATTAAGGATTATTTAGATACTAACATAATTGCATATGATAGGAATTTTATTATCAAGATCTTATCATGATTTCCTTCATGCTATGTTTTGTATCATGGACTTCATTAATTCGATTTAAAATCGACATCAGTTCATATATAAACGAATATCAAATTAATAAAGATTGTCTTTCGCTTTATTAATAAAAATAAAGTTTGTACAAAAGTGATAAAGGTGATTGCCTTTATAACACTACTTTAACAACTGAAACTTCATATATTTAAATGTTATGACCTTATAAAGTGATTGATTAGAACAAATATCAATCTTGGCATTTTTATTTTTAAGGTTAAGTCTATTCTTGATTGTAAGGTGATTTATGGATTTGTACAAAGTAATGTTATGGATGACATTGCGATGGAATCTTTAATCAAGATTGATGATTGAACAATATTTTTGGGAGAATTCTATATTTTAAAGGTTATTAATTGTAGGGATGATCAGTTTGATGTAAGCTTTTAGTTGTGTGCATATTAGTATGTCAATTCTATGTGTTGAACATTCATTATTTTAAGTTTGTTTTGATGTAAGTCAATTGTTTTATTTCTTAAAAATTAGATGAGTGAAAATGGTGGTACAATTTTCAAGGAAATTTTAGTGATAAGTTTTGATCCATAATGGGGAATTTTCTCGTTAGAATTTAGAGCTATTATTTTACAGATAATTAGAATTGACGATTAGAAGAATGATAAGAATTATGTATGAGACTTTTGAACAAGTATGACATGAAGATTTTAGATGATTAAAATTTTTTATTAACTAATAAAGTCCCAGATTGAGTTATGAGGTATCTGAAATCACATAAGTGTTTTGTAGTATTAGAAATGGACAAGTAAAGATATTTTTATTGAACATTAGAGTTGCACAGTGGAGGTGTGAGTGTACTCTTTGTTTAAAGAGATTGAGGTTTGATAAGCTCGAAATTGTGTTATGAGGTAGTAAAACTTTAACTCTAAGGTAATTGAATGGTTTTTTTGTGAATAAGACATTATTTTAGTGTGTTAAGATATGATCTAAAATGATTGATTTTCTTCCAAAGAGTATGATGGGAAAGGACAAAGGTACGATAAATAGTTCACTAATGGTTATAAATTTAAGATTCGAAAGCTAAAAAGTCTATGTGAGGCAAAATAAATACAAAAAAAGTATTGTTAAGCTTTTTTTATAATTAGAGATAATGAGAAAGGAAATGCTTATTATTCATAAGTATATGAGAAAAATTGTTTTGTGGAGAACGCCAATTAAAGGTTTCATTAGTAGTGATCTAAATAGATGTGAATCTTGATAGTGTTAAATGGATAGTTTGATGTATAGTTAAGTTAACAAAGTTGTGAATAAGTAATTATTAATGAGAAAACAAAAGCAATGATTTAGAAAAAAGAGTTTCATGTGGAGATAAGTTGCAAATTCTGAGGCCATTTTGTTGAGATGATGCTAGGTCAAGAATTGTATGTACTAGTCATGTATGAACTTAAGAAAGAAATTATAGATTAAGTCACTCACCAATGTATGCTATGCATCTGAGGAACACAAAGAGGCATCATACCTTGAAAGTGCATTATGATAAAATAGGTATGAAAAAGGTGATAGCAAAGTATAAGTCCAAATGCTTATTAAATTAACAAGTCAAGGGTGAGAGCCAAAGAACCAATAAAAATTGCTCGGCCACTCCCTATTTGGGAATGGAAATGGTAGCATATTATGAAGGAATTTATAGTAGCAATTTCATGAAATCTAAATATATATGATAGTATATGGGAGATAAAGGATCAAATTACAAACTCTGCCCATTTCCTAACCATCTAAGTGGGTATTCTCTTAATCGATTATTCAAGCTATAAGTGATTGGAAGTATATAGTTATATAGGGTGCTGGTATATTAGGATGAGATAGATGAAAGAAAATTAGTTAGGCTAAACTAGTTCAGATAGCCATAAATAAGATCAAAATTATTCGGGTCAAAGTGATAGTACCTAAAATTGACAGCAAAGCTAACTGTAAAAATGGAGGAAGAATTTAGAGTTTGAAGTTAAAAAATCAAGGAATTTTTGACATAATCACGGAAAGGTATAGTCTATTTTAGACAATGTGACAACTTAAGCCCATGGTATGTTGGTCCCTATGGTATTATGTAATGTGTTGTACATGCATTTTATAGATTATGCTTTATTTATGGTATACTAAAGTGATTTAAGTGTATTATTGAGGTTATAATGGAGATCACAGATAGACCAAAGATGATTCTAGACTTGACCAAAAAGTTCTGAAAACCCTAAAAAGCTATGAACGAGCCTGAACGAGTTTTAAAAGCCCCAAATTGTGCTTTGGAGATTTAGGTGACACTTTTGAATGAAATCTAGATGATTTCAGAGGCATTTGATAATTTCCAAATTCAATCTGAAAAGTTTTTAGGCAACCGAAAAAGTTACCGAACAATTTCAAAATATGATAAAAAGCTCCGAAATTGGGATTGGAGTCTATAGGAACTAAAACGGGTCGAAACAGAGGTTGTTTGAATACAATTTGGGTAATTCAAAATTATTTGACTAAAAAGCCCTTTATTGAAACATAGGAATTAGTGATTTTTTCCCATTAAAAATTTTTCAAGTACCCATTTAATTTTTTTATGCCCAATTAGAGTGTTTAATGTTCAAGTCGAAGTTATGGTGACCATATAATATTTTTGGAATTTATTTGGGTATAAAGTGCATTAAATTTTAAAAAAAGGAGCAAAGTGGTCTTTTTATCAAACCAAATACATCCAAATTCCATATAAGCATTACATGGGAAGATTTCCATAAGATAAGCATGAATTAATTAGTTTGGAAAGTTGCCAATTAAATGGTGAGAAGTGGAATGGATTAAAGTGCAAATATGAGAAGTTTTGGTAAAGGTAAATGTTACTAATGGAAATGGTGGGAAAAATTTTAATTAAGAAAAATTTTCATCTTTTTAAAGAAGGTGTGGTCGGCCATTGTTGGAGAAAGGAAGAAAAAGAGAGAAAAAAGAAAAGAAAAGAAAAAGGAGAAGAGAGAGGCTCGACTAGGCCACAAAGAAGTGATCCAAGGAGTTTTTCATGCTTTTCTAACTCTAATCAAGCATCCAATAAGATCCCATAGCCGTCCAAGTGAAGAGGAAGATGACACTGGGTTGGTAAGCTTACTAGTTTTATTGAAAATTTGGATTTGTTATGTCATAGTTTAGTTTTGGTTTTGCTGGTATGAATTGCAACCTTATGATGTGATATCAGGGTTTTATTGCATTGGAAGTGATTAGGAGAAGAAAATCAAGAAAACTATTTTATGGAACCTTGGTCAAACTTGGTCAAAGGTGAGATACATTGCCTAAGTGTTTTTTTTTTCCATTTGATGATTTAAGATTAATGAATGAAATTAGGAAGTTAGTTTAATGATTAAAGAATGGAAGAAAAACCATAGAAATGATTAGATGAAATTTTAGCCATGGCTAGGGTTTTAATTTGATATGATCCAAAATTCTATTTTGATGTTCATAATATGATTTTGATGCTAATGACGAAAATAAATGATTTAGAATTGGTTTTGGTTGATTATGTAAGAATTTGTGATGAAATTTTATGGCTTAAATATGTGTATTAAAATGTCACGGAAGTGAATTTGGATTGGTTTTAAGTGGTATAAATCAAATGGAATTGAATTGGAAAAGTTTAATGTAAAATATGTTAAGTTTAGCTTTAAGGGCATTTTTGGTATTAAATTATGGTTATGGTGTAATAACTATGTGAATTTGATTAAGGGTAGTCGTTAAGTGTATTTGTGGCATTGGAATTATTTAATGAAGAGTTAGGTTATTATTTGAAAAAAAAAGTATATGGGGTGTATGTGGAAAGTAATGAAATTGAAATGGTTTATGCTGTATTTAGTTGGAAAATGTATTAAAGAGTCGAATGCATTCGTATTAGGTTTTCATATCAGAGAACGAAGCTAGCTGAAGGATTTGAAGTGGTGAGAAGGAAACTAGCTGATAAGTGTAAATTGCATCATGTTTTAGGGCATAGTTTGATATGTGTTTAGCTATTAATTTAATCATTTAGCATGTGTTTAGGTTAGAATTGTGTTAGTTTGTTAATTATTTGTGTTTTAAGTGTTTTATAGGTTAGTACAAGTCTTTGAGCTTAAATATTATGTTTTCAAGGTACCTTGATGTATTGATTAGTGTTTCAGGGTCAACATCAAAGAGTGGAGAAGTTTTGGAGACATTTGGGCCAAAACAACGACCCACGATCATGGTGTAATAGGCCACGATCTTGAAAGAAGCATAAGAGTTGGCCTACAATTGTGGTCTAAATGCCACGATCGTGACAGAAGGCTTAGAAGTAGGCTACGATTGTGGCCTGCATCAGACAGAAATGTAGCCACTTCCAAACTTCTCATTTCGAGGGATTTTTTAAACCTTTCGAACCCCAAAAAAACCCTAGTTCAGCCCTAAACACAAAAGAACATAAATAAAACAATAAGAACAAAACGAAGGAGCTTTTTACATTAGCCATTTTGGAGAGAAACCTAAGAGAGAATTGTTGAGAGTTTGAGAAAGAGAAGAAGGAAGAGAGAAGTGGAGAAGGAGCCCACATTGATGTACTTCCCAAATTTGGAGTTTCCCGATGTCGTTACCTCCCGTCTCCATTTAGAATCATATTTCCTGTTATTTTCCATTTTTATTATTGTATAGAATTGGGAATAGCAGTTTGATGAAAGGATTGCGAATGTTGAGATATTCTATACTCACTTTCGAGTTTTTTTAATCTTTGATTTAATAAAATATGATGGTTTATGTTTATTTGATTTATTGTGATTGATTTCTGTGATTGCATAATTTGGTAATAGGTCGAGAGGGAGAATCGAATGAGAAATAATTAAATTAGGCTAACGAGATTTAGGTGATTTAATAAGAAAGAGAAATTAATCAAATTGGTAATTGTGTGAAGAGAGATCTCATATAGGTTCCTGATAGTTTATTGGACAACTTCAGATCTAATTAGGGTTTTGGATAGATTGTTAATTGAGAGATTGCAATTTTTTATAATATAATTAGGGTTTACAATTTAGGGTTAATGGTTATAACTCGAGAGAGAATAATCAATCCTAGGATCCTCTAGGACCAATAATCCAATAATTCATAATCAATTAGGTTAGCTCTAAAGATAAGTAACCCTTTCTCTCAACTGATAATTCCTTTAGGTTGATTCTTGAGAGTGGTTACAACTGCTACTTATTAATATTTTTGTAATTAATTGTTGGAATTGAGTTGCATGATTGAATTAAATTCTTGCTTTAGTTTTGTTACATATTGATTTATTATGAATTGTTTTGGCCTTAGATTTTAGGGTTAGATTATCCCTTTTCGTGGGATCAACACCTTAGGTACTACGCAAATAACCCGTACGCTTGCGGATTATCGAGGTTAAATATTAAAACTTACACATATCAAAAACCACGATCACTAGCAAGTAGTGATTGTACTTTAAATAGATTTTATGCAAATGTTTTTTTATTTTGTAATGAAACGAATATTTATGTTGATTTTTATAAGAATGATATATTACAATTGAAAATTACTAGTATAAGTTTATGTATTAATTTTATATAAATTTTAGTTAGAAAGTTAAATTTTATATGAATTGAATTTACATCAAAATTATGTTATTTATTGATAAAAAGTAAATGAATTTTTAGCCTATGGTATGTCTTGATGGTATTAAAAATTTATCGATTGGAGTACCTTAAAATGTGCATTGCAGTGTTTGGGGGCGCTAGTTACTAACAACAGGTGGTATTGTATCTCTCAGTAGTCTTGTGAGTCACCCTCTGCATGTATTGAGTATATATAGTGCTAGTAAAAATTGTTACTAGTAAGTGATGTGGAACTAACTCTATAACTACCAGTTTATAATGATTAACCTATTACAAATAAGTGATGTAGAACCAACTCCATAACTAATGGTTAATCAGCCACGAGTAAGCGATGTAGAACTAACTCTAGGACTCTATGCAAGGCTCCGTCATCTAATATGGCTTTAGTGATGTAGGAATTCCACTCTTCTATATATACCTAGGGCATCATATAGTACCATTTTGAGTGGTTGACTTATTTTCAGTATAAGAGATTTTAGAAAACTAATTGCTACCTCTGTTTATGTTTTAAAGAAAAAAGGAATATGGAAGATGGAAAATGGAAACCTTTATATTATGAGTTTGATTTCGAAAAACATTTCGAAATAGTATTTCAGAAAAATTGAAGTTATGTATTATGAAGTGTTATCTTACTACCAGATTTTATTATGCACGAATGAATTTTCATGGCAATTATCTTACCATGAGCTTTATCATTGTATGGAAATATTTCAGTTATATTATTATGAAAGGTTTCACTTTTAGTAAAATGATTAACACTCGCTGAGCCGTTTAGCTCACTCCTATTTTTATGTTTTTAACTAAACCACCCCAGGTATGTATACAGGTGCTTTAGTAGCTGAGATTCCACCACAAGATTATTTATGTCATTAGGTGCTGCTGTGCTTGTGTCATTTTTATTAGGTATGTGTTTTCTTGAAATTGGTTTAGTTATTTGTATATATGTTTTAAATTATTTTGGAATGAGTTTGAAAGTGTGATCTTGTAAATATGTTTGTTGTTAGAAATTAAGATGGCATATGAAATACTAGAAATGTTTTAAATCATGTAATGCAAGTTTCTAAAAGTTGAGAATCTTAGAAAAAGCAGTTGTTATGTTGCTAGATTCTTAGAAAATTAAATAAAAATAAATTTATTACTATTTTCCGTACTTTTAACTTTTAAAGTATAAAAGGTTTTTAACAGTTGAATGGGTTAGCTTTGCGGGAACCCTTCGGTTGAGTTATATATTGATTGGAGGGCTAAAGTGGGACATTGGGAGGGCTCCACTCGAGTTCCTAGAGGGGAACTCCAGGATGGGTCTTTTCATAATGTGTGAGTGCAATAGGATGTGAAAGGGATCGGAACACATTTGAATTCATCCATTCTAAGAAAATAAATATATTGGAGCATAAAAGGTTGCACGATTTGGACTTTGTTCGATACAACTTAAAGCTTTGAGAAATTTATATTATTAAAATTATTAAGTTAAATATAATTCTTATAATTTCTTAATAATTTATTTTTTATTTGTTTACTAGGACTCTTAATAGAACAAGTAGTTTTACATATCCAACTTTCCTTAACCGTATCGATCTTTTAGCATATTGAATTTTTGAGGAACCAAGTTTGATAAATGATAGTCACTTGGAAGAAAATCTTAGATAGGAAAGTGTTAACATGTTATTTGGTGCAATGAATTTGAATGATGGTGATGACAAGACTCCTCTTAATAATGAAAATTTTTGAACTAAATAAAAATTGAAGTCAATGCGATTCAAGTGAATATTCCATTAACTAAATTTTTAGATTTTTTATTTCTTCTATTTTCTTTGAATTTCACTTGTATTTGATATATTTTAAATTCTACATATTCAATATAAATAAACCTTTACTTGAAAGTATTTTTGTTTTAGGTTTCACTTCTACTTGGCTATGTTTCCCGACATAAACTCTTCTTGTAAATTGTTTATGAAGTTATGAACCTATATTATTCTTACTATTTGATGTTTTGATATAGTTATTCTTTATTATATGATACAAAATGTAACAATTTAAGTACTTTTACATTATTTTTAGTTTTTTATCTGTCTAATGATTAAACAATCTTTTTCTTATATTAATTGCGGTATTGTTGATATATGAAATATGTGAAAAATAATATTAATAGAAATAAAGAGATAATTGTTACTTCAAATTTATATTATTAAGAGTTTTAAAGAAATGGCTGATGTAAAACTAAAAATTACATATCACAATATATTAAGGGATTATTTTGTAATTATAAAAATTCAAAAACTATTTTATAATTTTTAAAAATTACCTAAAATAGTACCTAATATTGGACAGTACTGATACTGTACCATACTAGAACCAAATCTAGTATCAATACTAGTACATTATTCATAACATTGGTGTAACCTATTAGGTTCCTAAATATGTTGGCAATGGATATAATTTATAATCTTGAATCATATTTAAGATTAGATAAATAAAACTCCTTTTATTATCTTTAATTTTTTAATTAAATATTTGAATATAATCATATTAGTTCTCTACCATTTTATTTGATTCTATTCATGAAAATTGAAAATATCTTCAAAGTGTTATTCCACCTTGACCAAAGATTTTACAAACGAGAATAACAAAATATTCTCCTTGATCACTTTAGGTCAGGAATCCTATATTGATTACTTGATTACCTTCATATATATAGTTCATGTTATATCTACTGACTACTGATTAAGTTACTCTTCATTAGAATAAGTCATTAGTATTATCAAAATATAATAATGCCTATATGAGATACTTTGAGATCTCTAATCAAAGGATCACTTATGCAATCATTAAAATGAGAATTTCTATAGATACACAACTAATGCTCTAAATGGAATTCTCATATGGGATTAGTTTAGTAAATTTGTTCTCTAAAAGATACCTATATATTTGTTTAAGTATTTTCATACTTTACTCTAGGAGATCGACTATTTCCTTCATAAAAAAGCAACATAATGTGTGCTAGTATTTTTAGCTATATTAATATCTAGTCTCAACAGAACAATAATTAGGAATAATTTAGGGATAATACATAAATACAATATAAATATCATAACTATAATCTTATCATAATTTAATTTCCATAAACTTTATCATATATATATATATATATATATATATATATATCTGAATATGTATAAGATAAAAAATACCTTTAAATAATAATGTCACCAGAATTATAACCAACTAATTAGCTGTAGGATATAAACTAATAATGGGAAAGTAATAAGGAATCTTTGAAGATGGAGAAAATATTAAATAATTTATTATGAACAAAGTAAATTGTACATGATAGGAAGATTGAGGGATATGAACTAATGCGTTACAGGGCCAGTCTTGGGCAAAGGTAGCTAGGGCACCTGCCCAGGGCCCATCATCATAAATAGTAAAATAGGGCCCATTTTTACTCTCATAAAAAATAAAATGAAGCAAAATAAGGCCCACTCTTGGCCTCATAAAGAACAAAAAAAGACTCATATTTTGCTTCTTTTTATTCTTTATGAGAGCCCAAAAATAGGAAAAAATAGGGCCTTTTTTATTTTACCTAGAGCATATAAAATACTATGAACGACCCTGGTCCGTTGAGAAATTACTAACTTAGAAGATGTAATTTTGTATTAGATATCTTTTATTAATATGGCCATATTTTGTAGTTAATTGTATAAGTATTTAAAATTTATCAGCCAACAAGATAATTATTAAATAAAGTAACTCTTATTTTTATGTTAATAGAGCCCAAAATAAAAGAAGAGTAATTAAAAAATCAATTTATGTTTAATAAAGTCTCTCTCTCTCTCTCTCTCTCTCTCTCTCTCTCTCTCTCTCTATATATATATATATATATATATATATGTATAATTTATTGTATTTTAAAACTTGTACATACAAAACTAAGGACAAGAGAAAGAAATAAACAAAATCAAAATTTTATTAAAATTCTATCTTGATAAGAATTTTCAAAATCATTTACCTTATACATCATAGATTAAGGTACGCTCTATTTACATTTGTAAAAATTATTGATAAAATATAAGGTGCTACAAAGTTTGAAGTTAACATGAAGTATCAAAATCCTAATCCTAAGAATCAATAAATTTTCCCTTTAAATAATAATTAAAGATTATTTATGTTATTATGTTTTAGCTACCTTATGACTGATTTAATCATCTTGATTATGGATATACTTAAAAGGATATGATTGTTGATTAAGCATTATTTTTATATTTATATTTGAGTCCATCTTGATATTTTAAATAATTTTAGATCAGATTATGTATATTTAGATATGAATTAAAAAACAAGGAACTTGTTGATTTAAAAATTAACAGACACCATCACTTAGACTTGTTGGTGCTTGTGTCAATTTAGCTATATAATAAATTACTAAAGTCACAAAAAAGTAAGCTTTGTTTTTTAGTTATTTTATTGATTATAGCTTTTTGCATGAATCAAGGATGGTCTTTATTACTAGAAACTAATATTACCCGTTAAAGAAATAATAAATGCAAACTTGAACAAATCCAAATTATGAAGATCATAAAATCTATTAGGTTATTTAAACCACAAATTTTCCATTTTGTCCACTAAAATTATTGTTTCAAAAATAAATTAAGTTTATGCAACTACTTTAGATTAATAATCAATTACTTTTATAACATACCTAATGATATTTGTATAATTTATTTAGTTTGATATAGTTATATAATGAGTAATTTGTTAGTCACCAAAGTGTCAACAGTAGAAAGTTTTCATAAACATCAAATTAAATAAAAATTAGTTACCTATAATTATATAATGCTTATGATTGAAATGATATATTTAGTTGGTATATTAAAGTCAATTAATTATAAATATTTAATAATCATCCAAAAGTAGATTAGTTAATCTTTTATCATTGAATATTAACATGATTAATTGGTATACTTTGTTAGATATGTTTAGTATATCTAAAGATAGTAAGAATGTATAATTAGAGTGCATAATTATCAATTATGTGAATATAATACTAAGCATCAACTTTTGTTCTTTTTGTAAATTATTATTTCACTAAAAGAGAATTATAATATATATGTATTGTAATATGATTGTTATTTGATTATGTTTATATGACTTAAGCATTTATATATTTACATCATTTAATTATATTACTGTTCAATTGCAAATTTCATCTATTATAAATTTTAATAGGCTTATCTTTATTAAATGATGTGATAAAGTTCAGTTGAACCTAGGAATCCTGGGTCTAGACTTGACTCTCTAAACTAATCAGCTTGATGTTCTTATTGATACTAGTAGCACTAAAGAAAAATCTTCCTGTGAACTATGGAAGAGATTGCTTAATGTTATGTGAATTATTGTGGCTAGCAACATTAAAACACAATTCCTAAACATGAGAGTGCTAAGGAATATCTTAAGTTTATTAAAGATATTTCTCAGTTTGATTCTACTGATAAGTCACTTTTAAGACTTTATTGGGTATGTTGACTACCATAAAGTTTGATGGTTCTCAAGCTATGCATAAGAATTCAACTAAAATTTCAAATACATTATAAAGTTTAAGATCTATATGAATGAAAATGAGTGAAAGTTTTTTTAATGAGAATTAAGAATCTACTCAAGCTACACAAGTTCCTAAGCAAGGGATATATGAATAGGGGTTTAGAAAATTTCAAAAAGTTCAAATAAAACATCAAAAGTTACTAGAGATCCATTAGAGAAGATGAGAGGAACATTGATAAGGACTAGAGTAAAGAAGGCCAAAAAACTTTCAATGACTTAATGGTGGATCTTTATGCAATGAGTGATTCTTTGATATTTTAAGAGACTAAATTCAATCCATAATATTGCTTCAATTAAAGGAGCAAAACTATGGAAAAAGGAAACAAAATGTAGTCGACATTAGTGCTATATTAGTCTTTGATGCCAATCTTTTTTTAACTTTAAAAATTGAAGAATTAGGCAATATAAAACCAACATAGGATTATGTTAGACTTGCATTATTGAATGCAGGATTATGTTAGTGCCACATATGTCATGTTTATTTGCGAAAGAAGTTTTAGAAGCAAACTACTGTTGGATATAAAATGAGATCGGCATCAGACTCATCATTAATTTTCAATAGTAAAGTTTTAAAAGCCAATTGGTGTCAGTTATAAAACTAGAAAAGCATTGAACATATGTATTAGATGTTTTAGTTTTTAAGTTTCAAATTTATTTTTAAATAAGGATTGACTTTTCTAAAGTTATTTAGTTGTTTCCTAATTAGATTATGATAAGAATGTTATTTTCCTTTTAAGGCTCTTTTTTATGTTTATAAAAGGTTTCTTATTAATGTAATTGACAAATCATGCTATTGATTAGTCAAAAACATTGTGAGATACCTTCTTCATTCTTTAATTCTAAAATATCTTATTTTAGGTTCTATAATAACTGGTGACCTTTTCTACCTTGCTAGTTGCAATCAATATCATAATCTTATCACTACCATTCCATCTTTCCTGTGAGTGTGGTGATTTGAATCCTTCTTTTATGTTTTGAGTCTGCTTTGTGAATCAAACCTGTCTTGATAGAATGATCCTTGGTCCTTATTCATCTTGGTATTGAATTTGACTAGTCCAATAAATAAGGGTCGTATCGGTATTTAGTATAAGAGCTTTATTCTATATTTAGGTTTGTTGTGGAATTCTTTCATTCATTTTGTCAATATTATTATATCTTCTTATCAAATATTTGACTTCCTTAAGTGTTCTTATCATTCTTATTTCTTGTTTCTTTGTGCGAGAATTAAAAGGAATATATTTCTAAGTACAAGTGTAAATTACAATCATTTCATAAGTTAAAGTTAAAAATATTTAATTATAACAAGTTTGGAAATCCCTAAACTATGCATATAATATAATATTAAGTGTTCTTATTTCCTAGAGGTATTACAAGTATGCCAGCATGGAGAATCTTTTTAGGTGGACAACTGAAATCTAATACAATTTAATCCTTTTGTTAGCTACTTTTAGGCCTTTACACCACACTCTTCTATCTCTTAAAGAATCAGGGATAGTAAACATCTATAAGGTATGGAGCAGAAGAACATGTTAGTAGAAGTGCTAAGTGATAAGCCCCTTTTTTGAGCAAGATTTAGGGATATAATCAATGAAGAATTTCTAAATAAAACCATTTCTTTTATCATATAGATGTTTAACATTTGTTCTTATTTCTAAAGAGCTTGGAGTTCGTTTCCTACCAAATCAAGTAGATTGTATTTCTAGAAGCTACTTTAAAAGCATGTAATCATCTTTACTCAAATGCTTGAGATCATTAGTCCAATAAAGCATGTTATGCTAAGAGTTAGCATAGTGGAACTTCTTACAAAGCCCTTGAATGTTCTTCCATAGTCTATTTGTAAAGGATAATTTAAAGAAAAGATTGTTGGCGTTATGTAAATATAGTGCCCTGGAAAGCAAGTGTATTTACATGCACCTTAATCTTCTTCAATTACAGTTTTGTAATGGAAATATTTATTATTAATAAAATAAAAGAGTTTGGTTTTGATGAGCATTATATATCTAGTC
>JANQBM010530123.1:3602-15676 GCA_025594535.1 Erythroxylum domingense | reverse complement strand
AAATAAATGAATAAAACATAAATAAAAATTTGGGTTACTTCTTAACTCATGCTTCTTTATAAGTCTTTTGGTTAGACTTCATTCTTAAATTTGTAGCAATTTTAAAGGGTGATTGTCATCCCTTATTGATCAGGGTTATTTCTTACATATCGTTTCAACCTATGACCATTCACCTTAAATGTTCCATTCATTGGATGTAATAGCTTATCTACTCTATAAAGGAATACTTCAATTATTTGTAAACAGACCATACCATTCTGGTAATAATCTTAAGCGAGAGTTATAAACTAACAACTAGTTGTGCTTTAAACTTTTTTTCATCTTGATGTGTTAATCATGCTTTAAAAATTCATGCCATTACTTAGTTCACTCCTTATAGATTTGTGCATTCTCATATGTAGACAATCACAACTCTTTGGCCTCATTCAACTAAATTACTCTTTGTTTGCCTTTATATTTTAAATTAAAAATTAAAAATTTTATTGAAAAGCTTTATGCACTAGCTTGCTAGATAAATGTTAGGTCTTCCTAAAAATTAAACTTTGTGGAATCATTACAATAGGCACTTTATAAGCTGTATTATAAGCACATAGAGCATCATCAAAAGTTTTTGGCCAATCTTCTTAGAATTCTCTACAATCTTTTCCATAATTGTTTTATTCCCTATTTGATTCTTCTACTTAGTTTTAAGATTGAAGATGGTAAGGGATGCAATTTGAGTTGTGACATCATATTTTCTTAATAATATTTCAACTCAAGCATTATAACAATATGTTCCCCTATCATTAATAAATTCTCTAGGTGTGATAAATCAAGTAAATATATCTTCTAATAATTTAATTAAGGCATATTACTTAAAAAAACCAAAATTTTTATCCATTTAGAAACATCTTTTACAACCACTAAGATGTATTTATTCAAATAACTTAGAAAAGGGCTCATAAAATAAATCACCCATATATTAAATAGTTCTTATACTAAAATATTGATCAGAGGCATCTTGTGTTTTCTAAATATAAATAATTATCATAAGTTGAACATTCATGTAAGCATCTTTAAATACAATTGGCTAACAAAAATTTACTTATAGAGCCTTGGCTATAGTTCAGGTTGCTCTAAAATCAAATCTTACTTCCCTAAAATGACAACGTTTTATTCTTGTATGCATCTCCACATAAAGTATTCATCTTCTCAATCACTTTGTCAATATAAATTTTAAATAAGAAATAATCTTCCCATACATATCACCTTATATAAGAAAATAATTTCTTCTTTTATTGATACAAGAGACTTTTAGGCAGGAGTCCAACTGCTAAATAGTTAGCAATACCAATGATTTGTGGGATTAAAGTACTAACCTTTTTAAAATGTAGTTGTTTATTGGTGAAGAAATTGTTTATGTCTTCCTTGACTAGTTCCTCCCTATTTAGATTTTCAAGGCGAGTAGGTGATATGATGCTTAGTTCTCTACTTCTTTTTATCCTTAATCATTAAATTAAACTTTTGTGATAAAATAATCCACTTAATCAATCTAGATTCAGCTTTATTTTCTAAAAAAAGTACCTTAATGTTCTGTGTAAACTATTGAGGCAAGTTTTAATATATTTAAACCCCTCAATGTACTATAAGTGCATAGGTCGTGGGTGCAGTATGTGAGGTGTAGATTCCTCAAGGAATTTTTGAACTAATCTAATTCTAAGTTATCTAAGGCCTAAAGAATTATTAAATGAAAATAAAAATTGCACAGAAAAATAAACACGTGAAGATGATTGATTGGAATTAAATGTCAAATTAACACACAAACAATCAAATTGAGCACCGCCAAATTCACAATGAAAATGACAAAAGGAAGATTAGCTGACTATGAGAAAGGGGATTTATCTTATCATCAAAAGCTAATATGATTATTTTTGAGTTAATACGGTATCGGTCCTAAAATTCGGTGGATTGCTCTCTCTCAAGTTATAATCATTAAACCCTAAATCATAACCCTAATTGAATTATGAAATTTGCAATCTCTTAATTAACAAAAAAGACCACTCATAAATCCAATTAGATTTTAAGCTCTCTAATAAACTACCAGGTCCTCACATGAGATCTCTTTTCCTGTAAATTCCCTATTTGATTATTTGCGTGATGTATTAGATTGTTTAACTGTCATTACCCAATCTAATAGTTTTACTTTCAGTTCACTCTTTAGATTTGTTACCAAAGCATGCAAATACAACAAATAATTACAACTCCCAATGTATTAACATCAAAAGAAATCGCATTAACATTGATTCAAGAACAAATCCCTAAAGAAGTTTAGAACATCATCATCAAACCTAAATCCATCACTATCAAATCTTTCTTATACATTCAAAAGAAAGAACAATAAAAATTAAGTGAAATTTCACTTGGAAGGATAAGAATAGATCAAGAAGATAGTAACACTACAACCCTTCTTCTCCTTTTTCCTTTCTCCTCCTCCTCTCTTCTTGTTCCTCTCTCCTTGGATCTTTCTCAAAGTGGAAAAGAATGGAGCTCCTTTTAGGGATTTTTTATTTATTTATATAATCTTTTCCATTTTAAGTAAACCATAGGATTTTTCTGGGACCAAAAAGTCTCAAATGTCCCTCGGTAAGTCACGTTCGGGAGACTTTCTGCTATATCTATCGCCCAAGCCACGATCGAGGCACTTAATTTTCACTCTTTTTCATGACAATGGAAGAAGGAGCCATGATCGCGGCAGAGCTTCATGCTTTTGACATGATTGGGCCATGATCGTGGCCTTGAGCCTTGTTCCGGGCTTCCTCCAAATTGTCTCTGTTCTCCGATATTTGATCTGAAATACTAACATACACATCAAAGTACCTCAAATACCATGCCTTAACCTATAAAACACTCAAAACACAAATGTTTAACGAAATAACACAATCCTAACCTAAACATTTACTATCCATTCAATTTAACAACTAAACACATACCAAACTACCCACTGAAACATTATGCAACCTAACACTATCGTCATCCCCACACTTAAACTCTTACTTGTCCTCAAGAAAAAACAAAACAAGCAAAACAAAAACACACCAAGCATAATTAACAACAAAACACACACATATGCAATAATGGATTAATGACATTAAACTTCACAAAATAAATTTAACTACAAACACGATCCCTCAACTTGTTCTAACTTATTAACTTGTGAAAGCTGTGTGTAAGTACCTTAGACCAAATATACATACTAATCAAAACCTTAATGCCAAACTCATTCACTCTTATCACTTACATTCACAACGATAATTATTCAGTCAATCAAAATTGTAACTATCCTTAAGTAGCTTTTCATGAAAATTTAAGTTATGAACTAAGATTGGTAGGATTTATTAAATAAAGCACTATTTTTATTGCTTTTAATTGACATGAACCTAGCCTTTTGATGTAAAGGCAAACATTTGTGATGAATGTCCCCTAGTTACTTAACTAGGCCATATTTTTATTAAGCGACTTGGTTGGAATGTCATTATAGCCTTTTGACGCGAAGGAAAACATTTGTGATGAATGTCCCCTGGTTAGTCAGCTACATCACATTTTCAACTAGCTACTAGCTCTATTCATTACTCGATTTGTTTCAAAAAGGGCCAGCGAAATAGTTATTTATTAAACAAAAAACACACAGACACACAGACACACAGACATATATATATATATATATATATATATATATATATATATATTCTTGCTTACCTCATTTGGTTAGCTAAACATTCTTATGAAAAGGTACAAACAATGTTATGTATTCAATTGACCTAAAATTATCAATGAATGTGGTAAATTTCTAGAGTGAATGAACTAAAATTATATCTTAATTAACATGCATATTTAACCGAAAAAACCTAGAACACTAATTTCACAAGCTAATAACTCTTCACAACCTAAAAGACTACGTTTAAAGCTAAATCAATTCCGTTAAGTCCTAGCCATTGACACATTCATACAAATCACAATATACAATCCTAAAAAAACTAACATATAACATGTAAAATTCACATTCAAACAAAAACATATAATGAAGACATCCCTCTTTGCACTTGGACGATACATTGTCCTCAATATAAGAAGAAAAACAATAATACATAAGGTGGGAATAAAAATTAACAAAATAAGAGAAACATGAGAACAATTGAAAATAACAATAAAATAAAAGATAAGGGATAAAGTATAGAACCTGTCATGGTGATTAAGGGTAGAATCTTAATTTAACATCGAGATTGCTTTCTTTTCTTATAATTGATTAATAAAGAGAAAGAGAATTAGTAAGCCAACCTAGTCCAAATCAATAAGACTTATTTATGGAATTTAAAATAATTCTAACTGCATATCAATTTAAATCTAACAACCTAAATGTGCTAATTTATGGTTATTAGTTTAACCTTACATCTTTCAAAACTCAGCTAGGATCAATTATGATTGGCTTGCTTTTACCCTTGTTGCCTAAATTTAGTTTCATAGCCTATAAATAAGTTACAAATTGTAAGATAATCAAAAGGATAATATTAATAAAATAAAAAAACCAATTAAGTTCAATAATGCCCTTTTTATTAACAAACTGTCAATAAAATAGGGAATAACAAAACTCCCTGAATCTTTTGTGGATTACAACAATTTTTCTTGTAAGAGGGTGAGTTGTTCTTGTTCTTCTTGAGTCACCCTCATCTATTCTTTTTTCGCTCCGTGAATAGAGACTTCCTTATGTTCTTCAAGCTCTATGTCCATTGTCATCTGTTCTTCTTCTTCTTGCTCCTTTAAAGATTTGACCACATCAATTTTCCTTAATGAGTCACCCTCCTTCCTTTTTCTTTTGGTCTTCTATAAGGTGGGATTTAGTTTGTTTTATAGATGTTGCTTCTAGCTCTTTCCTAATCCTAATTGTGATAACCTTACACTGCTCTCTTGCATGTACTTCAATGTTGCTCAGACAGTTTTCCACACTTCTCTTACAAAATTCATAGGAAAGCTACCTCATTTGAAGCTCTAAGTTGTGAATAGAAGAGGCATGGTTTTCCATTACTTGCTTAAACTTCTCTTCTAGTATCTTTTGGGCCTCTTTCACATTTATGAGCTTATCCATGATCTTTTTCCAATTTAGAATCCCATGAACTGGGCTCATCTTATTGAAATCCTAACTGGTTTTGATGTCCCATGTGAGTCCTTACATTGTTAGACTAATAGAAATCTAGGTAATTATACCAAATTAGATTGTAAGTGTTCAAATAAGGATGATGAATTCCTCAATCAAATTAAGCCTCATTGAAGTCTGCAAGGGTCCTTTGCTCCCTATAATGTGTTTCCTCCATGTCTTTCTTTCTATCTCTTCTTGATATTTAACTTTTGCAGACTTCTCATTGTTGCCTTGTGATGTCCAAATTATTGTGTCTTCTAGTTTGCACCCAAACTTCCTTCTCTTCTTTCTTTCCTTACTTTTTATTTTTGATTAATTTCTTATGATTGGATACCACAATCACATGAGGTGGTGAAAATTTTTTAGACTAAAAGAATTCAATTAATCCTACTAACTCCTCGGCAACGACATCAAAAACCTGTTGAGGTAAGTTTTAATATATTTAAAACCCTCAATATACTACAAACGCATAGGTCGTGGGTGTAGTATGTGAGGTGTCGATCCCTCAAGGAGTTGTCGAACTAATCTAATTATAAGTTATCTAAGGCCTAAAAAATTATTAAAATGAAAATAAAAACTGTCCTGAAAAGTAAACATGTGAAGATGATTGATTGGAATTAAAATGTAAAATTAACACACAAAGATTCAAATTGAGCACCACTAAATTAACAATGTAAATCACACAAGGAAGATTAACCGATTATGAGAAGGGGGATTTATCCTATCATTAAATGCTCACATGATTACTTTAGAGTTAATATGGTATCGGTCCTAGACTTTTGAAGGGTGTATTACTCTCTCTCAAGTTATGATCATTAAACTCCTAATTGAATTATAGAATTTGCAATCTCTCAATTAATAAAAAAACATACAAATACAATCACATCTTGAGCCCTTTAATAGACTACAGGGTCCTCACAAGAGATCTCTCTTCATCTAAATTCCCGATTTGATTATTTGTGTGATCTATTAGATTGTTTAACTCTTATTACCCAATCTAGTCATTTTGCTATCGATTCACTCTCTTGATTCGTTACTGAAGTATAAAAATACAACAAATAATCACAACACCCAATGTACTAACATCAAAAGAAATCACATTAACATTTATTTAAGAACAAAGACCTAAAGAAGTTTAGAACATCATCATCAAACTAAAATCCATCACTATTAAATCCATCTTATACATTCAAAAGAAAGAACAATATAGCAGCACTGCAACCCTTCTTCTCCTTCTCTCTTCTTCTTCCTCTCTCTTTGGATCTTTCTCAAAGTATCAAAAAGTGGAACTCCTTCTAAGGTTCCTTTTTCTTTCTTTTTATAGTCTTTTCCATTTTAGGTAAACCCTATGGTTTTCCTGGGTCTAAAAAGTCCCAAATATCCCTTGAGAAGTCACATTCAGGAGGTTGTCCATGCTGTCTATCCCAAATGTCGCGCATAGGCCACGATCGTGGCACTTGATTTTAGCTTTCTACCATAATCATGGAAAAAGGAGTCACGATTGTGGCAAACCCACCATACTTCTGTTACGATCGTGGCCCTGGGCCTTACTCTAGTCTTCGTCCGAATTCTCCCCATTCTTCAATATTTGATCTGAAACACTAACAAACATATTAAGACACATCAAATACATGAAGTTTAAGGTCAATAGCATGCTTCACCCTATAAAACACTTAAAGCACGAATGTTTAATGAAATAACACAATTCTAACCTAAACATGCTCTAATCATTCAATTTAATAACTAAGCACATACTAAACTACACACTAAAACATTATCCAACCTACCACTATCATAAAATTTGACTTTAAAAAAGATAATATATAAAAAATTATCAAATGAAAAGAATATAACCAATAACTCCTTAATTATAATTAATTTTTTTCTTGTACATTTGTTAAGGTTTTATTGGCATATCATATTGATTGAAATTTTTTATTCTTCCTTTATCCAAGCATTACTCCAACAATGAAATCACTAGCATCACACATCAAATTAAAGGAGAGATGCCAATATAATGCTAACATGATATAGGCATTAGTTAACTTGTCCTTTAAAGTGCTAAAACATCTAAACAGACCAATTAAATCCTCTTAAAGTAGGTCACTTAGTAGGTAAGTTATCTCAGAAAATCCTTAATAAAAATTTATGAAGATTGATATGTCCTAAGAAACTTTGAATTACCTTAACTAATATTGGTGCTGGCAACTTCTCAATAACTTCAACCTTTTCCCTATCCACCTCGATCCCTTAATGATAAATCTTGTTTTCTAATGTTATCCATTCTTGTACCATAAAATGATATTTTCATAATTTAGTGCTAAATTGATCTCTTTATATAAATGGCGTATTGGCTCTAGCTTATAAAGACACTACTTATATGAATCACCAAAAATTAAAAATTCATAAATAAAATCTCCATATTTTTGACCATATCCTCAAAATTAGCCATCATACATTTTAAAATATTATAGGTGCATTTCACAATTTAAAAGAAATTATTTGATATACAATGTTTCATATGGCAAGGTAAACATAGCCTTTTTATTCTGAATTTGAAAATAACCTAAACACCCATCCAAGAAGCAGTATAATATATGCCAAGAGAGTCATTCCAACATTTGATTGATAAAGGGTAAAGGGAAATGGTCTTTGTCAGTTTCATCATTCAATCTCCCATAAATAATGCACACTCTCCAACAAGTGATAGTCCTCATTGGAATCAATTGATTGTTCTCATTAAGAAAAAATGTCATCCACTTTTATTGGGACTGAACTATATAGAATTACCTAAGAGCTTTCATAAGTTGGAAAAGACTTAAGTCTAGTAGTTTAATCACTTTAGATTTCAATATGGAATCCATATTTGGATTCAACCACCTTTGAGATTATACCATTAGGTTGTAGCCTTATTTATCAAAATTTTTTAGGTCCAATAGGAAGGAATTATTACTATAAATCTAAGATTTTTTTTCCCAATGGCTTGCCATGATTCTTTAGTACCCTAAAAAAGTTCTCCCTAATTTTCTTCAATCAACACACATACTATAATCACTAGTACCCTTGAGTTTCTATCTAAGAATGCATATTAAATATGAAATGCTAGTTATTTTATCTTTAAAGCTAGTGTTTCCTCTTTGGAAGGTTTAATTTTTTGCTAGCTTAAAATGTCCATCCCTTTTAAATTATGTTTCCATATGATAATCTCATTCACCTTCAAATATACCACTTTCTCTAATATCTATTCATGCTTTTCATTCTTTTCATGATGCAATACCCTAATGTATCTTGTCATACAATTTCTTAAAAAGAGTTAGAAATTTAAACATCTATGATAGAGTAAAAGAAATCATCATAAGAAATATAGTATTTCATCACCTATATGATATTGAAGATAATTCACTCTTCTCTAACCTTAATGATATATTTTCCTTTATTAACAATTATAATGGCTTTTACTATTAAAAAGAAAGGTCTCCTTAGGCTTAAAATACCTTAACACGTTCATCCATATTAATGATAAGAAAACTAATTAGGAAATAAACTTGTTAATTTTGACCTAAAATCTTTAACAATTCTCCTAGAATCAATCTATTAACTAATTAAAGTCTTACCTTAGTTGGTTTAGGTTCGACAATCTTACCTTAGTTGGTTTAGGTTGTATGATAGTTGTGATTTGCATCATGTTTTAGGATTTAATTTATTATGTATTTAGTATTAATTTGACTGTTTAGTATGTGTTTAGGTTAGAATTGTGTTAGTTTATATATTTTAAGTGTTTTTTATAGGCTAGTATGAGTCTTTGAGCTTAAATGTTATATTTTTGAGGTACCTTGATGTGTTTGTTAGTGTTTCAGGGCCAACAAAGAAGAACGGAGAAGTTTTAGAAACTTTCGGGCCGAAACCTCAGCCCACGATCTTGGCACAATAGGTGACAAAAATGTATGAGTCAATATAACCCAGGCGAGATCTGATTTTGGTCACGATAGTGACACTTAGGCCTCGATCATGACAGAAAGGGGTATATGCTGGTCACGATTGTGGCAGGCAGGGCCACGATTGTGGCTTGCGTTGGGCAAACATGAAAACAGGTGAAAATGTCAAGTTTTGAGGAACTTTTCAGACCGTTTTGATCTGGACAAACCCTAGGGCTGCCCAGGTATTTAAAGAACATAATGAATACAAAAGGAGAGGTTTTTTGCATAGGCCAAAATTTGAAACCCTAGAGAGCTTTATTGAGACATTGAGGAAGGAAACGAAGGAAGAGAGACACGGAGAAGAAGCCTATGAGAAGTACTTCCCATAACAGAAGGTTTCTCGTCGTTACTACCTCCACCATCTGTTCTGTTCGTATTTTCCATCTTTGTTTTCAATTTTATTAATGTATAGAATTGAGATAGTTGTTGAGAATAGATTCGTTTAATGTTGAGATATGTCTATACTCACCTTTGGGAATTTTGTCTTTGGTATTAATGAAAGTTGACTGATTGCATTTTTATTGAGTTATTTGTGATTTGATTTCTACATTTCATAATTCGGTAACAAGCTGAGAGGGTGAATGAGCGAAAATCATTAAATTGCGTTAAAGAGAGTTAGGTAGTTTAATTGAATAAGAATTTAATGAAATTGGTAAATTAGGTACTACGCGAATGACCCGTGTGCTTGCGGTATTATCGAGATTAAAAATATTAAAAAAATTTCATATCAGAAACCTTCAATCATTCTACTATTCCTAATTTCTTAAATATAGAATAAGGAATTAAATTTATGCTACCTACTAAATTAGCTAATGTCTTATTAATGGATAAGCTGCATATAATATAAGGGATCATGAAACTACCTAGATATTTTAATTTCAATGGTGGCTTGTTTTAGAGGACAAATGAGCATTCCTAATTCAGTATGACAATCGAGAGTTCCTCTAAATTTTAGTTGTTTAAAATCACCTTTAGGAGTTTTCTATATTTGGAAAACTGTATAAGAGCTTTAATAAATAAGATATAAATGAAGTTATTTAAATAGTTCTAAGAATTTAATGAGTTGCTCATCTATCTTCTTTTTCTCTAGTCTTATAAAGTAAGAAATTTTAGGTTTCACTTATTTCTTGCCCTCTTTACGCTTCTTTCTTTCTTCATCTTCAGAAACATCTTCTCTTTTAACATTTCCCTTCATATTATTAGTCAACATCTTTACACTCCTTTAAATGACTATCTTTGTATGTGCCTTAAGATTAGGGACTATATTATGAAGCAGACAAATATCCTTGAGGTGTCTTTACTAACAATTTACCTAGTTAACCATTCTAGTTTGGAAACTGTGAACTTAAGCCTTTTTATTTCTCATAGAAGCTTCTTAACTTTGAGATAAAGTTTCAAATGTAGATATAAACTTGGTCATTAATTCTTCTAGGCTTATATTCCTTTTATGCTTCTAATGTTGATGATATCTTTGTAGGAGTGGCTTATGAGCTATTTACTTTAATAAACATTTGGTCAATTTCTCCACCTTATACTGTAGGTGTATTATAGGGTTGTTTAGTGGTTGTTGGAAATTTCCTATATAGTCTACTCGTTCAACTTACTAATTAAAAGGATTTGTACCTTGAAAGTCATTGATGCTATGTCTTCCTTATATAGTAGCATATTACTTGACCTATCTCGCTTGTAGACTCAAGCTATAATTTTATCTCATTAAAGCCTCCACTTGAGCTATCAATACGGTTTATCATCCATTTTATGTATACCTTCTTATTTGCGTATTCTAATCTTACTCGATTGCCACCAGTAGTTGTTTATTTCCATCTTTTCAATAAGTTTTGTAGAGACTTCCAGGGTTTGCTGCTTAATGTTCCCTTATTTGCTACATTGATCCTCTACTTTGTTGCATAGGTTAAACCATTGTAGAAAATATGAATTCACATCTACATAGGTAGGTTATGATGTACGCACTTTCTTAATAGATTCTTATATCTCTTTTACATTTATTATATTGTCTTATTATCATATTATGTGCAAGAAAATATGTCATTCCTCAACTTAATATTTTTTTAGATAATAAATATTTAACTAACTTCTTCACTAGATTCTGCTACGTGTTCAATGAAGCCATATACAATGACTTCAACCACTACTTTGATTGATACCTTGATGATAATAGGAACATTCTTAACCTTATAGAATCATCGATTGCTCCATTAATTTTGATAGTTTCATATATCTTTAAAAGGATGGCTATATATGTGTCAAAACCATCATCTAACACCCTCCTAAAACTATAAAAATCATTATAACATCTAGATGATGTTTTGGTTTGATCTCAAAATAGTCTGCGTCAATTTCTAGTCTAATGATATTGGATTATTTCCCTATGATTGATAGCTTCACATACTCTAGTATGGATGCATGCTCATCTTTTATTTTTATAAAAGTATAAGTCTTGGGATACCCCTTTTTTATCTTTAAGCATCTGGTAAAGCATGTTCTTAGTCTTTGGGTCATCTTTAAAGAATTTAGACAGATAATTCCTTTTCACACGTTAAGATTTATACTAGAAATCAAAATAAACTAAGAATATAAAAAAAAGAATTAAAATTAAAGAAAGAATATAAAATTTTCGACTGGTTCCTCCACATAACTTAAATTAGTTTCAATTTCAACTTCCTGTGCCAGTAATACATGTGTCGAATTTGATCAATATCACCTGAGCATACTAACATAGAACATATTATGAATCTAAGTCATCTTTGCTGGTAATGCTAACTTGTAAGCAAATGGTCCAACTCTCTCAGTAAACTCATAAGGACCAATGTATCTAGGGCTTAACTTTCCCCTTTTACTGAACCTTAGCACTCCTCACTAGGTCGACACTCTAAAAAACACCCTGTCTCTTACTTGATACTCCATAT
>JANQBM010529380.1:0-16976 GCA_025594535.1 Erythroxylum domingense | reverse complement strand
ATTTAATGATCATGCCAACAGGCTATTTTGCAGACTGAAGGTGTGCCAACGGGCTACTTTGCTAACCAAAGGCGTGTTAATGGGTTCCTTTTCCTACCAAAGATGTGCCAATGGGTTCCTTTGCAGACTGGAGGTGTGCCATCGGGCTATTTTGCCAATCAAAGTTCTGCCAACGAGCTAGTTTCCTACCAAAGCTGCCCAACATACTGTTTTTCCCACCTTAAGTGCCTCGCAACTGTGCCAACAAGTTGTTTTGGTGACCAAAAGTGTACCAATAGGCTATTTTTCCCACTGAAGGTGCCCAACTGATAGTTTTTCCCTTCGAAAGCACCTAGCGATGTTGCGAACAGGCTATTTTGCTCACCCAAGGTGTTCCAACGGGTTGTTTTGCCTACCATAGGTATGTTAAAGGTCTATTTTCCCACTGTATGTGCCCAACGGACTATTTTTGCCACCTACTGTGCTTAACGACCATGCCAACAGCCTATTTTGGTCCCCAAATGGGTACTAATGGGTTGTTTTTCTCACTGAAACCACCTAGCGACTTTTCCAATAGTTTGTTTTCCCCAACAAAGGTTTGCCAATGATTTGTTTTCCTCAGCCAAGGTGCCTGGCTATCGTTCCAACTGGCTATTTGTCCAACTGAAGGTGCCTATAGATTGTGCCAATGGGCTATGTTTCCCGCTCATGATGCCCAACGGGCTATTTTCCTACCAAAGATGCCTGGCAACTGTATGAATGAGCTATTTTGCCCACCAAAGCTATGCCAAATGGCTATTTTTCCTCCTCAAGGTGTGCCAATGGGCTATTTTTTCCACCGAAGGTAGCCAACTAACTATTTTTTCCGCCTAAAGTGCCTAGCAACCATGCCAACGGACTATTTTCCCATAGAATGTCTGGCACGACATGTTTTTCCCACCGAATGTGCCAAACGACTGTGCCAATGGGTTATTTTACCCACTAAAGGTGTGCCAAATGGTTGTTTTATAGATTGAAGGTTTGCCAACAGGTTGTTTTGTCTACCAAAGATTTGCCAATAAGCTATTTTACCTACTGAAGCTGCCTAATGGGCTAATTTGGCCACTGAATGTGTGCTAACATACTATTTTTCCTACCGAAGGTTCCCAACAAACTATATTTCCCACTGATGGTGCCTAGTGACTATGCCAACTGGCTGTTTTACCCACCGAAGGTGTGCCAACGAGCTGTGTTTCCTATCAAGGCTGCCCAACAGCCTGTTTTTCACACCGAAGGTGCTTATCGATCATGCCAACGTGCTGTTTTTCCTACCAAAGGTGTGCTAATGGGTTGTTTTTCACACTAATGGTCCAACAAGCTAACGTGCTATTTTTTCCATTAAAGGTGTGCCAATGGGTAGTTTTGCCCACCAAAGGTGCCTAGCGACCATGCTATTGTGCTATTTTGCATACCGAAGGTGCTATCGATCATGCCAACGTGTTGTTCTTCCCACCAAAGATGTGCCAATGGGTTATTTTTCCCACTAAAGATGCCTAGCGACTATTTTCCCATCATAATTGCTTAGCGATCATTCCAACGGGCTATTTTGTGCACCGAAAATGGGCCAACAGGCTATTCTACCCCCTAAAGGTGTGCCAACGTGCTCTTTTGCCTACCAAAGATGTGCCAACGAGTTGTTTTTCCCATCAAATATGCCTTGGGACTATGGCAATGGGCTTTCCTGCCTACCAGAGGTGTGCCAACTGGTTGTTTTGCCTCTCGAAGGTGTGACAAGGGTCATTTTTCTCGTCGAAGGTTCCTAGTTGACTATTTTTGCCACCTAAGGTGCCTAGTGTCTGTGCTAGCATGTTGTTTTTCCCACCGAAAGTCTGCCACAGACTGTTTTTCCTACTGAAAGTGCCTAGTGACCATGCCAACGGGCTGTTTTGCCTACTAAAGGTGTACCAATAGGCTATTTTTCCTACCGAAGGTGTTCTAATCGGCTGTTTTGCCAACCGAAGGTGCATCAATGGGCTGTTGTTCCCACCTAAGGTGCCTAGCAACCATATCGAGGCATTATTTTGATCACCAAATGTGTATCAATGGTCTATTTTTCTAAACAAAGATGCCCCATGGACTTTTTTTCAACTAAAGGCAGCTAGTGACTTTGCCAACAGGCTGTTTTACCCATCGTAGGTGTGCTAACGGCTGTTTTACCTACCAAAGGTGTGCTGACAGGCTATTTTTCCCACCAATGGTGCCCAACGGAATGTTTTTCCCACCTAAGGTGCGTAGTAACCGTGCTAACGAGCTGTTTTGGCCATGAAAAGTGCACCAGTGGTCAGTTTTTCTCATCAAAGGCACCTAGCAACTTTTTCAACAGATTTGCCCACTGAAGGTGTGCCAAGGGGCTATTTTGCCTACTAAAAGTATGCCAACGGGCGATTTTTCCATCGAATATGCCTAAGGACTATTTTTTGCGACCTTAGGTGCCTAGCGACCGTGCCAACAACTTATTTTAGTTACCGAATGTGTGCCAATAGTCTATTCCTCTCATAGAATATGCCCCATAGATTGTTTTTTCCACCTAAGGCACCTAGTGACCTTGCTAACAAGTTGTTTTACCTTGCCAACAGGTTGTGTTTCTCACCGAAGGTGCCCAATGGGCTATTTTGCCCATCCAAGGTGCCTAATGACCATGCCAACAGGTTAGTTTGCCTCCCGAAGGTGTGGCATGGGCTGTCTTTCCCATCGAACGTGCCCAACCGACTATTTTTGTGACATAAGGTGCCTAGTGACCATGCCAACAGGCTACTTTTCCCGCCAAATGTTCACCACGGGTTGTTTTCCCACCGAAGGTGCCTAGTGACCATACCAATGGGTTGTTTTGCCCATTAAAGGTGTGCCAACGGGCTATTTTGCCTATCAAAGGTGTGCTAATCGAGTGTTTTGCCAACCAAATGTATGCCAATTAGCTATTGTTCCCACCTAAGGTGCCTAATGTCCATGCCAACAGTCTATTTTGGCCACCAAATGTGTACCAACAAGCTATTTTTCCCAACAAAGATGCCCCATTTACTGTTTTTCCCGCAAAAGGCGGCTAGTGACTTTGTCAACGGGCTATTTTACCTACCAATGGTATGCCAACAGGTTGTGTTTCCCACCAAAGGTGTGCTAATAGGCTCTTTTGTCACTGATGGTGTGCCATCATGCTGTTTTTTCTATCTAAGTGTCTTAGCGACCGTGCCGACAGGCTATTTTCCCACCGATGAGGCCTATCGATTGTGCTAATGTGCTGCTTTTCCCACCAAAGATGCCTAACAATCATAGAACTATGCCAACATGTTGTTTTTCCCATCAAAGTTGTGCCAGGGGGTTGCTTTTCCCTCCGAAGGATTGCCAATGTGTTGTTTTTTGCACCAAAGGCATTCTAACGGGCAATTTTCCCATCAAAGATGCCTAGCGACCATGTCAATAGGCTGTTTTGTCCATCAAAAATGTGCCAACAGGCTAACTTTGTTATGAAACAAGCCCAATGGGTTGTCTTTCACACCGAAGGTACCTAGTGACTGTGCCAACGGGCTATTTTGCCCATCAAAGGTGTGACAATAGGATGTATTTCTTGTCGAAGATGCCTAACAAGTAGTTTTTTCGACCGAAGGTGCTTAGTGATTATGCCAATAAGCTGTTTTGTGCACTGAAGGTGTGCCAACGGGCTGCTACGCCAACCAAAGGTGTGCCAACGAGTTCCTTTGTCTACTAAAGATGTGGCAATGAGCTATTTTTCCCACTGAAGGCAACAGGCTGTATTGCCCACTAGAGGTGTACCATCATGCCATTTTGCCTACTGAAGGTGTGCTAACGAGCTGGTTTCCCACTAAAGGTGCCCAATAGACTATTTTTCGCACCTTAAATGCCTCGCAACCATGCCAACGGGTTGTTTTGGCCACCAAAAGTGTACCAACAGGTTGTTTTCCCACCGAAGGTGCCCTACGGATAGTTTTTCCCTTTGAAGGTGCCTAGCGACTTTGCCAGCGGGCTATTTTACAATCCAAAGGTGTGCTAATGGCCTCTTTTTTCACTGAAGGTGCCCAATGGATTGCTTTACCACCTAAGGTGCCTAACAACATTGCCAACAACCTCTTTTTCCCACCAAAACTGCCCCACAGACTGTTTTCCCAACGAAAGCAGCTAGCGACTTTTCCAATGGGTTGTTTTGTCCACTAAAGCTGTGCCAACGGATTGTGTTTCCCATATAAGGTGCCTAACGGGCTATTTTGCCTGCCGAAGGTGCTTGTGACTATGCTAACGGGCTATTTTGCCCTCCCAAGGTGTGCCAACTAGTTGTTTTGCCTCTCGAAGGTGTGCCAACAAGTTGTTTTCCCACTGAATGTCTACCATAGACTGTCTTTCCCATCCAAGGTTCCAAAAAATTGTGCCAATGAGTTGTTTTGCACACCAAAGATGCCTAACGGACTATTTTTCCCATTGAAGGCAGCTAACGACTTTGCCAACGGATAATTTTGCCCATCAAAGGTGTGCCAACGGGTTGTTTTTCCTACCAAGGATGTTCCAATGGTCAGTTTTTCCATCGAATGTGCCCAACATACTATTTTTGCCACCTAATTTGCTTAGTGACCGTGCCAACGGACTATTTCTGCCCCCAAATGGGCACCAATGGGTAGTTTTTCCCACCAAAAGTACCTAGCAACTTTTCCAACGGGCTAATGTGCCCACTGAAGCTATGCCAATGGGCTGTGTTTCCTGCCGAAGGTGCCCAACAGGCTATTTTTACCCGTCAAAGGTGCCTAACGACTATGCCAATGAGCTATTTTACCCTCCAAAGGTGTGCCATCTAGCTATTTTGCCTTTTGAAGGTGTGCCAAAAGGATGTTTTCCCACTGAATGTCTGCCACGGACTGTTTTTCCCACCGAAGGTGCCTAACAATCGTGCCAATAAGTTCCCTTACCCACCGAAGGTGCCCCACGGACTGTTTTTCCTATCGAAGATAACTAACGACTTTTCCAACAGGTCATTTTGCCCATCAAAGGTGTACCAACAGGTTGTTTTGCCTACCAAGGGTGTGTCAATGGTCTATTTTCCTACTGTATGTGCCTAACGGACTATTTTCTCCACCTACTGTGCTTAGCGACCATGTCAACGGGCTATTTTTCCCATCGAAGGTGTGCCAACAGGCTATTTTTCCTAGCGAAGGTGCCAAACTAACATGCCAGCGGGCTATTTTTCCTACTGAAGGTGCCTATAGATTATGCCAATGGGCTATAGTTCCCACTCAATGTGCCTAATGGACTATTTTGCCCACTGAAGGTGCCTAGCGACTGTACGAATGAGTTGTTTCGCCTACTGAAGTTGTGCCAAATGGCTAATTTTCTTCCTGAAGGTGTGCCAATGTGTTGTTTTTCCCACAGAAGGTTCCTAACAATTGTGCAAATGTGCCAACGTGCTGCTTTTCCCATCAAAGGTGTGGCAAGGGGCCGTTTTTGACACCGAAGGATTGACAACGTGCTCTTTTCCCAACAAAGGCGTTCTAACAGGCTATTTTTCTCATCGAAGGTGCCTAGTGATCATGTCAACAGCCTGTTTTGCCCATCAAAAATATGCGAACGGGCTAACTTTCTCATTGAACAAGCCCAACGGGCTATCTTTCACACTAAAGGTGCCTAGCGACCGTGTCAACAGGTTGTTTTGCCCATCGAAGGTCTGACTGTGGGATGTATTTCACGCGACGATCTCCAACAAGTAGTTTTTTCGACTTACGATGCTTATTGATCATGCCAACAGGCTGCTTTGCTAACCAAAGGTGTGCCAACGGGTTCCTCTGCCTACCAAAGATATGGCAATAAGTTGTTTTTCCCACCGAAGGTGCCTAGAGACTATTCCAGCGAGCTATATTACCTACTAGAGGTGTGCCATCAGGCTATTTTGTCTACCCAAGTTATGCCAACGAGTTGGTTTCCCACTGAAGGTGCCCAACAAACTGTTTTTCCTACCTTAAATGCCTCGCAACCATGCCAATGGGTTGTTTTGTCCACTAAAAGTGTACCAATAAGCTGTTTTTCGAACCGAAGGTGCCCCACAGATAGTTTTTCCCTTCAAAGGCACCAAGCGATGTTGCCAGCATGCTATTTTGCTTATTTAATGTGTGCCAACGGGTTGTTTTGCCCGCTAAGGGTGTGCTAATGGTCTATTTTCCTACCGTATGTGCCGAACGGACTATTTTTGCCACCTAATGTGCTTAGCGACCATGCCGACAGGCTATTTTGGTCCCCAAGTGGGTGCCAATGGGTAATTTTCTCACCAAAGATTTGCCAACGAGCTGTTTTTGCCAACGAAGGTGCCTAGCTACTATACCAACTGACTATTTATCCTATAGAAGCTGCCTATAGATCGTGCCAATGGGCTATGTTTCCCACTCATGGTGGCCAATGGGCTATTTTCCAACCGAAGGTGCCTAGCGACCGTACGAACGAGATGTTTTGCCCACCGAAGCTATGTCAAATGACTATCTTTCTTCTTAAAGGCGTGCCAATGGGTTGTTTTTTCACCGAAGGTGGCTAAGTAACTATTTTTGCCACATAAAGCGCCTAGCAACCGTGCCAACGGACTATTTTCCCATCGAATGTTTTCCATGACATGTTTTTCTCACTGAATGTGCCTAACGACTGTGCCAACGGGTTATTTTGCCCACCAAAGGTGTGCCATATGGTTGTTTTATAGGTCGAAGGTTTTCCAACAGATTGTTTTGCCTACCAAAGGTTTGCCAACGAGCTGTTTTATTCACCAAAGGTGCCTAACGACCATGCCAATGGGCGATTTTGGCCATTGAATGTGTGCTAGCAAGCTATTTTTCCTACCGATGGTACCTAGTGACCATGCCAACTGGCTATTTTACTCACTGAAGGTGTGCCAAAGGGCTGTTTTCCAAATGAGGGCGCCCAACGGGCTATTTTTCACACTGAAGATGCTTATCGATCGTGTCAACATGCTGTTTTTCCTACCGAAGGTGTGCTAATGGGTTGTTTTTCCTACTAAAGGTCCAACATGCCACCATGTTGTTTTTCCCATCAAAGGTGTGCCAACGGGCTGTTTTTCCTACCCTAGGTGTGCTAACGGGCAATTTTAGCCATCGAAGGTGCCTAGCAACCATGCCATTATGCTATTTTTCCCACCGAAAGTGCCTATTGATTGTGCCAATGTGTTGTTTTTCCCACTAAAGGTGTCCCAATGGGTTCTTTTTCTCACAAAACGTGCCCAGCGACTGTGCCAACGATTTGTTTCACCCACCAAAGGTGTGCCAACGAGCTATGTTTTTCATGAAAGGTGCCCAACAGGCTATTTTCCTATCGAAGTTGCTTAGCGATCGTGCCAATGGGCTGTTTTCTGCACCGTAGACGTGCCAACTAGCTATTTTGCCCCCTAAAGTTGTGCCAACGTGCTCTTTTGCCTACCAAAGATATGCCAACGAGTTGTTTTTCCCATCAAAGATGCCTTGTGACTATGACAACAGACTTTGTTGGCCACCAGAAGTGTGCCAACGGGTTGTTTTGCCTCCCGAAAGTGTGAAAGTGTGCCGTCGGGTTGGTTTTCCCATCAAAGGTGCCTAACAATTGTGCTAAAGTGTTGCTTTTCCCATTGAAGGTGTTCCAATGGGCTGTTTTTTCCACCGAAGGTACCTAATGACTGTTCCAACATGCCAACATGTCTTTGTCCCATCAAAGGTGTGCGAACGGGCTATTTTCCCACCAAAGTTAAGCCAATGTGCTGTTTTTCCCACCAAAGATGTGCCAACGGACTGATTTTCCCACCAAAGGTGCCTAGTGATCGTGTCAATTGGCTATTTTCCCCATAAAAGGTATGCCAACGGGCTGTTTTCCTACCAAGGTTGCCCAACGGGCTATTTTTCATAACAAAGATTCCTATCGATCGAGCCAACGTGCTACTTTTCCCACCGAAAGTGCTCTGATGGGTTGCTTTCCCACTGAAGGTGCCCAGCAATGATGCCAACGTGCCAACGGACCTTTTTCCCGCACAGGGTGGGCCAACGTGTTCTTTTTCCCACCAATGGTGTACCAATGGGTAGTTTTTCTCACCGAAGGTGCCTAATGACCAACGGGCTATTTTCCACATCGAAGGTGTTAAAAGGCTATTTTGCCAACCGAAGGTGTGCCAACAAGTTGTTTTCCCTACGGAAGGTGTACCAATGAGCTATTTTTCCCACCTAAGATGCCTAGCGACCATGTCAATGGGTTATTTTGGCTGCCAAATGTTTGCCTAATGGACTGTTTTTCCCACTGAAGGCAGATAGAGACTTTGCCAATGGGTTGTTTTGCTAACCAAAGCTATGCCAACAGGTTGAGTTTCCAACAAAGGTGTGACAACGGGTTGTTTTTTTCATCGATGGTGCCTAGTGACCATGCCAAATGACTGTTTTGCCCACCAAAAGTGTGCCAATGGGATGTCTTTCCTATCGAGGGTGCCTACCGGGCTATTTTTCACACTGAAGGTGCCTATTGACCGTGCCAATGTGCTGTTTCTCCCAACGAAGGTGTGCCAATGGGCTATCTTCCCACTAAAGATGCGCAAAAATGATGCCAGTGTGCCTACGTGTTGTTTTTCCCATCAATGGTGTGCCAACGGGCTATTTTTCACACCCAAGGTGTGCCAACGTATTGTTCTTCCCACTGAAGGTGTGCCAAAGGGTTGTTTTTCCTATTGAAGGTGCCAAAGGTTGTTTTGCCTATCGAAGGTGTGCCAACGAGTTATTTTTCCCATCAAATGTATGCTAACGGACTATTTTTACAATCGAAGGTGCCTAGAGACTGTGCCAACAAGTCGTTTTTCCCATACGAGGTGTGCCAACATGTTGTTTTTCCCATCGTACGTGTGCCAATAGGCTGTTTTTCCCACCAAAGGTGCCAAGAGACCGGGCCAACGTGCTTTTTTCCCACCAAAGGTTTGCCATCGTGTTGTTTTTCCCACCGAAGGTGCCCAATCGACTGTTTTTTCCATCTAAGGTTCCTGGCTACTGTACCAGTGGCCTATTTGTCCCTTTGAAGGACCTAACAATAATGTCAACGTGATATTTTTCCCATCGAAGGTGTGCCAACGGGCTATGTTTCCCACTGAAGGTTTGCCAATGCGCAGTTTTTCCTACGAAAGATGCCCAATGAACTATTTTTCCAGCCTAAGGCGCTTAGCGACCTTGCCAACGGGCTATTTTTCCTACCAAAGGTGTCGTCTACTATACCAACTTGTTGTTTTTCCCACTAAAAGTGTGCCATTGCGCTGGTTTTCCCATCAAAGGTGCTTGACAATTGTTTTAACGTGCTGCTTTTCCCATCGAAGGTGTTCTAATGGGCTGTTTTCCCCATTGAAGGTACCTAATGATTGTTCCATTGTGCTAACATCTCTTTGTCCCATCAAAGGTGTGCCAACGGGCTATTTTCCCCACCAAAGTTATGCCAATGTGATTTTTTTCCTATCAAAGGTGCCTAGTGATCATGTCAATGGGCTGTTCCCACAGAAGGTGTGCCAACAGGCTGTTTTTCCCACCAAAGGTGTCCAAAGGGTAGTTTTTCATACCGAAGATGTCTATCAACCGTGCCAACGTGCTGTTTTTTCCACCGAAGGTGTTCCAATGGGTTGTTTTCCTACTGAAGGTGCCCAGTAACGATGCCAACGTGCCAACGTGCCAACGTGTTATTATTCCCATCAAAGGTGTGCCAACGGACCGTTTTTCCCACACAAGGTGGGCCAATGTGTTCTTTTTCCTACCGAAGGTATCTAACGCTTATGCCAACAGGCTATTTTTCCCATCGAAAGTGTGTCAAAAGGCTATTTTACCGACTGAAGGTCTGCCAACAAGTTGTTTTCCTTACCGAAGGTGTGCCAATGAGCTATTTTGCCCAACTAAGGTGCCTAGCTACCATCTCAACAGGCTATTTTGGCCGCCGAATGTTTGCCCCATGGATTGTTTTTCCCACGAAAGGGTGTTAGAGACTTTGCGAATGGACTGTTTTGCCCACCAGAGGTGTCCCAACTGGTTGAGTTTCCCACCAAAGGTGTGCCAACGGGTTGTTTTTCTCACCAAAGGTGCCCAGTGACCATGCTAACTGGTTGTTTTGCCCACCAAAGGTGTGCCAACGGGCTGTGCTTCCCATCAAGGGTGCCTAACGGGCTGTTTTTCACACCAAAGTTGCCTATCAACCGTGCCAATGTGCTATTTTTCCCACCGAAGGTATGCCAAGGGGCTATTTTTGCCACTGATGATGCCCAACAATGATGCCAACATGCCTACGTCTTGTTTCTCCCATCAAAGGAGTGCCAATAGGCTATTTTTCACACCGAAGGTGTGCCAACGTGTTGTTTTTCCTACCGAAGGTGCCTAGTGACCATGCCAACGTGCTATC
The DNA here is from genome assembly GCA_025594535.1 of Erythroxylum domingense. Classification (NCBI taxonomy): domain Eukaryota; kingdom Viridiplantae; phylum Streptophyta; class Magnoliopsida; order Malpighiales; family Erythroxylaceae; genus Erythroxylum; species Erythroxylum domingense. The sequence continues at coordinate 6,587 of JANQBM010529380.1, read as the reverse complement.
TTGCCTGCCAAAGGTGCCTATCGACTGTGTCAACATGCTATTTTCCCAGCTAAAAGTGTACAATGGGTTATTTTTCCCACCAAAGGTGCTTGGCGACTGTGCCAACGAGCTATTTTGCCCAACGAAGGTGTGCCAACAAGTAATCTTTCCCATCAAAGATGTGCCAATGGACTATTTTCCCCATCGAAGGTGCCTGGAGACCGTGCTAACGGGTTGTTTTTCCTGCACAAGGTGTGCCAATATGTTGTTTTTCCTATCAAAGGTGTGCCAATAGGTTGTTTTTCCTAACGAAGGTGCCTAGAGACCGTGCCAATATGCTTTTTTCCTACCAAAGGTGCCCAACAGACTGTTTTTCCCATCTAAGGTTCCTAGCTAATGTGCCAGCGGGCTAATTGTCCAATTGAAGGTCCTAACAATAGTGTCAACGTGCTATTTTTCCCATCGAAGGTGTGCCAACGAGCTGTGTTTCCCACAGAAGGTCTGCCAATAGGTTGTTTTCCCAATCGAAGGTTTGTCAACGTGCAGTTTTTCCTACGAAAGGTGCCCAATAAACTAATTTTCCCACCTAAGGTGCCTAGCGACCGTGCCAACAGGCTATTTTTCCTACCCAAGTTTTGCCAACCAACTATTTTCCCCTCCAAAGGTGCCTAGTGATCATGTCAATAGGTTGTTTTCCCCACAAAAGGTGTGCCAACGGGTTGTTTTTCCCACCAAAGGTGCCCAACGGGCAATTTTCATACCAAAGATGCCTATCGACTGCACCAAGGTGCTATTTTTCCCACCAAAGGTGTTCTAAGGGGTTATTTTCCCACTGAAGGTGCCCAGCAATGATGCCAACATGCCATGCTATTATTCCCATGAAAGGTGCCCAACTGACTCTTTTTTCCACCTAAGGTGCCTAGTGTCTGTGCTAACAAGTTATTTTTCCCATCAAATGTCTGCCACAAACTGTTTTCCCACCGAAGATGCCTACCGACCATGCCAACGGGCTATTTTGCCCACTAAACTTGTGCCAACGGACTGTTTTTTCCTACCGAAGGTATGCCAATCAGCTATTTTGCCAACCAAAGGTGTGCCAATGGGTTGTTGTTCCCACCTAAGGTGCCTAGCGACCATGTTAACGGGTTATTTTAGCCACCGAATGTGTGCCAATGGGCTATTTTTCCCGTTGAAGTTGTCCCATGGATTGTTTTTCCCACTAAAGGTAGTTAGTGATTTTGCCAATGGGTTGCTTTACCCAAGCGAAGGTGTGCAAATAGGCTATGTTTCCCACTGAAGGTGTGCCAATAAGCTATTTTTCCTACTAAAGGTGTGTCAATGTGCTGTTTTTCATACTGAAGGTGCCCAACGAACTATTTTTCCCACCTAAGGTGCCTGGTGACCATGCAAACATGTTGTTTTTCCTACCAAACATGTGCCAATAGGCTAGATTTCCCATCGAAGGTGCCTAGCGATCGTGCAAATGTGCCAACGTGCTGTTTTTCCCATTGAAGGTATGCCAATGGGTAGTTTCTCCAACCGAAGGTTTGCCAATGTGTTGTTTTTCCCACTCAAGGTGTGCCAACGAGCTGTTTTTCCCATCGAATGTACGTAGCAACTATGTCAACTGGCTCTTTTGCCTACCGAAGATATGCCAACAGGCTGTGTTTCCCACTGAACATGACCAACGGGCAATTTTTCACACCAAAGGTGCTTAGCAACCTTGCAAACGGGATTTTTTGACCATCAAAAGTGTGCCAACAGGCTGTGCTTCCCACCAAAGGTGCCTAATGAGCTATTTTCTGACAGAAGGTGCTTAGCGAGCGTGCCAATGGGCTATTTTGCACGTCAAAGGTGTACCAATGGGCCATTTTCCCCATAAAAGTGTGCCAACGGGCTCTTTTGCCTATCAAAAATATGGAAACGAGCTGTTTTTCCCACTGGGGGTGCCTACTGACCGTGTTAATAGGCTGTAATGCCCACTGGAGGTATGCCATCGAGATGTTTTGTTTATCAAAATTGTGCCAACGAGTTGTTTTTCCCACTGAAGGCACTCATCAAAATGTTTTTCCCACCTTAAGTGCCCAGTGATCATGTCAACGAGCTATTTTGGCCACCAAAACTGTACCAATGGGCTATTTTTCCTACCAAAGGTGCCCCACAGATAGTTTTCCCCATCGAAGGCACCTAGCGACTTTTCTAGCGGGTTGTTTATCCATCTGAAGGTATGCCAACCGACTATTTTCCACCAAAGGTGCCCAACGGACTGTTTTAACACCTAAGGTGCCTAGCGACCATGTCAAAGACCTATTTTTCCCACCAAAACTACCCCATAGACTGTTTTCCCACCGAAACTACCTAGCGACTTTTCCAACAAATTGTTTTGCCCATCGAAGCTGTGCCAACAAGCTGAGTTTGCCACCAAAGGTGCTGAATGGGTTATTTTACCCACTGAAGGTGCCTAGCGACTGTACCAACGGGCTATTTTTCCATCAAATGTTCTCCACGGATGGTTTTTCCCACCAAAAGTACGTAACAATAGTGCTAACAGGCTATTTTGCCTACCAGAGGTCCCCCACAGACTACTTTTCCAATGGAAGGTAACTAGCAACTTTACCAACGGGCTATTTTGCCCACCGAAGGTGTGCCAACGGACTGTTTTGCCTACCAAAGGTGTGCCAATGGTTTATTTACCTACCAAAGGTGTGCCAACGAACTATTTTTGCCACCTAATATGTCTAACGACCGTGCCAATGGGTCCTACTGAAAGCATCTAGCGACTTTGCTACCGTACTGTTTTGCCCACCGAAATTGTGGCAATATGTTGTGTTTCCTACCGACTGTGCCCAACGGGCTGCTTTGCCCCCCAAAGGTGCCTAACGACCATACCAATGAGCTATTTTGCCCACCAAAGTTATGCCAACAGGCTGTTTTTCTTCCCAAAGGTGTGCCAACGGGTTATTTTTCTTGCTGAAGGTGCCCAACTAACTGTTTTTTCCACCTAAGGTGCCTAACGACCATGCCAACTAGCTATTTTTCCCACTGAATTTTTCCACAACATGTTTTTCCCATTGAAGGTGGGCCAACGAGTTGTTTTACCTATGGAAGGTGTGCCAACAGGCTATTTTACCTACCTAAGGTACGTTTACATGCTATTTTTCCCACCTAAGGTGCCTAGCGACCATGCCAACGAGTTATTTTGTCAAAATTGTGCCAACGGATTATTTTTTTTAGTTGTGTGCCCTAGGCCAATGGATATATGTGACTTTTGTACTAACATTTTAACTTATTAATAATATATTATGAGGTATTCTTTTATATATGAATGTATATTGTTTATGTAATGTGATTTACATTCCATAAATAGTATTAGGCCTATGTCATCATGTATGTGACTTGATAGTAAAATCATAAGCATTATAATACTATTCTAAAATATCCTTAGTCGATCATTATTGGTGGAACAATAATGAATTAAGGCTATTATGTGTTTTGATTGATGATCACGTTTTATTGATCATATATATGAGTTATCAAATCAGATACGTAGATATATGTTAGAGAACATATATTGGACTGACGTACAGAGAAAACACTACATGGTTTTATGTCATTAGTGATTCTCAATATGGTTTGACTTTAGTCCTTTGACCTGAACTCATCATGGTTCCCTACATGAGGAATTCAATGTTTTGACATTAGAATAAGTTATCTTTAACCAGATAACAAGTAGTCTTATGTTGGACATTAAATGAATCATGCGGAGGGATGTGAATGATGTAGATGGTATTTATACCTCTCTTAAATGAGAGAGATATCATTTGGGCCTCTTGACCAGTATGACTGAGGAAATGCATGGTCGTGCTTAAATGAATTGATGAGGAGTCGTCAATGACATCTGTTATAATCAGTCAACTTGGGGATCAAGAAAGTATGATTAATCAAAGGTTGATATGTACCATGCCTTGTGAGTAATCTTGATATCGCATTACAAAGGGACTTAGTTTGTAAACGTAGTTACAGGTTAAATCGGATTACCAATCCTGATTTGATTTGGGTAGTCATAATGTCTTGCTAGAGGCCGCTTATGATTTATGGGCCTTGAAGTGTGATCAAGCCCATTGTCAACATCAAATGAGCCTATAGGTGGATATACTTACTAGGCTAGATTGAACTAAGTTGTCGGGCTTTTATTATATGAGATATAATATGGGTTGAAACTTATTGGGTTTCCATAATCCTAATGGGCTTAGGATTATGATATTCTTATTCCTAATAGGATTAGGGATTAGGGTTTCTCTATAAATAGAGAACTTATGTCTCATTAGGGAATATACAAAAACCCTGGCCACCTAGACCTAGTTGTTTATTTTTCTTCCGAGAGAAAACTTGTGCGTAGTTCAAAAGTGTTTTGGAACGTGCTAGCACACATTAGCCACTGCCCAAATCGTTCATCCTCATGTGGATATTGGTAGAGGATGTTCGCGTACTGCAGAGTTTATAAATTAGAAAACAAATACCAATCCGCTTCAAGAGGTAATTTCGTACATGTTGTGAAATTTTGGTTATACTTCTTGTTGTGTAGTATGGTCCATTCCATTGCATATTATGAATACCCGAGCCATAGGCAATCCATCAGTTTTACCTACCGAAGTTGTGCCAATAGGCTGTTTTGCCTACCGAAGGTGTCCCTACATGTTATTTTCCTGCCTAAGGCACCTAGCGATCGTGCCAAAGGGTTATTTTGCCCACTGAAGATGCCTATCGACCGTTCCAAATTACTGTTTTTCCTACAAAAGGTGCCTAACGACCATGCCAACGGGCTATTTTGCCTACCAAAGGTGCCTAACGACTGTGCCAACTTGCTGCTTTTCCCACCAAAGGTGTGCCTAACGACTATGCCAACTTGCTGCTTTCCCCACTAAAGGTGTGCCAATGGGCTAGTTTCCCTATCGAAGGTGCCTAACAATTGTCTCAATGTGCAAATGTACAACTTTTCCCATCGAAAGTGCTCCAATGGTCTATTTTTCCCACCCAAGGTGCCTAGCGACTGTGCCAACATGCCAACGAGCTATCTTCCCATCAAAGGTACGTCAATGGGCTATTTGTCCCACTTAAGTTGTACCAACGTGTTGTTTCTCTGACCAAAGGTGAGCCAACGGATAGTTTTTTCCATTGAAGGTGCCTAGTCACTGTGCCAATAGCTATTCTACCCACCAAACGTGTGACGACAGGTCATGTTTCCCACTGAGGGTGTCCAATGCGCTGGTCTTCCCACCAAAGGTGCCTATGATTGTGCCAACTTGTTGATTTTTCCACTGAAGGTGTTCCAATGGACTGTTTTTCCCATCGTAGGTGCCTAGTGACTGTTCAAATGTGCCAATGTGCTATTTTTCATAACGAAGGTGTGCAAACAGGCTGTTTTTCTGACAAAAGGTGTGTCAATGGACTATTTTTACTATCGAAGGTGCCTAGTGACCATGCCAACAGACTGCTTTGCCCATCGAAGGTGTGCCAATAGGTTGTGTTTCCCACCAAAGGTGCCCAACGAGCTATTTTTCACACTGAAGGTGCCTATAGAATGTGTCAACATGTGGTTTTTCCCATTAAAGGTGTGCCAAGGGATGTTTTTCCTACCGACGGTGTGCCAACGTGTGATTTTTCCCACCGAAGGTGCCTAGCTATCGTGCCAACGTGTTGTTTTTCCTATCGAAGGTGTGCCAACGAGCTTTTTTCCACCAAAGGTGTGCTAACTAGCTATTTTCCCACCAAAGGTACCAATGGACTATTTTTCCCAGCTAAGGTGCCTGGTTACCATGCCAGCGGGCTATTTTGCTCACCGAAGATAAGTTTCGACCGTGCCAATATGTTATTTTCCCACCGAAGGTGTTCTAATGGGTTATTTTTCTTACCGAAGGTGCTTGACGAATGTCCCAACAGGTTGTTTTGCCTACTGAAGGTCTACCAATAGGCTGTTTTGCCTGACGAAGGTGTGGCAACAGGCTATTTTTCCCACCCAAGGTGTTTAACAACCATGCCAATGGGCTAATTTGACGGCCGAATGTCTGCCAACGGGTTATTTTTTCACCGAAGGTGCCCCATAGACTGCTTTTCCCAACGAAGGCAGTTAGCGACTTTTCCAACAAGCTGTTTTGAGCACCAAAGGTGTGCCAACAGGATGTGTTTCCCAACAAAGGTGTGCCACAGGCTATTTTTTCTGCTGAAGATGTTCTAACGTGCTGTTTTTCCAACCGAAGGTGCCAAGCAGACTGTTTTTCTCACCTAAAGTGCCTAGTGACTGAGCCAACAAGCTAATTTGCCTATCGTAGGTGCCTATCGACCATGCCAACTTGTTGTTTTTCCCATTGAAGGTGTGTCAATGGCCTAGTTTTCTTACCAAAGGTGTCTAATGATTATGCCAATGTCCCACTTTTCCCATCAAAGGTGCTCCAATAGGCTGTTTTTCCCACCGAAGGTGCCTAACAACTTTGCCAATAGGCTATTTTGCCTACCAAAGGTGTGCCAACGGGCTGTTTTTTCCATCAAAGGTGCCCAAAGGAATGTTTTTCCCACCTAAGGTGCCTAACAATCGTGCCAACAACCTTTTT
>JANQBM010529173.1:0-16976 GCA_025594535.1 Erythroxylum domingense | reverse complement strand
CGATTTAACTACGTAATAATTTTCATATAAATTTTGTGATATCTTTTTAACAAGAAAGAGAAGTTCTTAGCAAGATTCTATATTCACAAAAAGAATACACTATTCAACTCCCCCTTCTTGTGTATCGAGTTTCTTGCACGTAAATTCTATACTAACGTGTGATTTACTTCACTTGGGGCACAAACAGAATGGAAAATTTTAGGTTTATAGAAAGCATTAATCAATGGGCAAAGTCTATTCATTTTTAAATTTTCTTTTAAATCAAGTATTCAAAAGATTCTAAAGACTAATCATGACATATAAATAACATATCTATATTTCCATAAAACATGAAAACTTAAGTTAATATTGGGTTGGGCCGCTTGACCAGTTTCATTAGCAAATCAATTCATATGGATGAGGTGACCACCTCAACGAAAAGAATAGGTTATGCAAGATTATATGTAGAAATAAAGATGAGCTAAGAGCTTCTTGAATCCATTCCAATAATGAGGCTAAATGAAAATGAAAAAATGGTTACAAGTTCATATTTGTGTCCCATAACAATAGACACCAACCTTGGAAAACTAAATGAAACAATAAAAACCGACAGGATGTGAAATTTATAATAGAAAACTACTACAAGCTCATAGGATTAGAGGATCCCAATGTCAATGAGAAGAAGGATATTTATAACACTAACAAAGGAAAACTTCAAAAGCTCTAAAAAATGTTATGCACTGGAGCCACTGATGCAAAGGAGATAGTCAATATTATTTACTAAGTTGTACAAGGAGAAAATAGTGAGCAGGAAGAAATTTGAGTTTCCAATCCCAATAATAAATCTATAGTTAGTGAAAAGGAAATCTCAAATAATATGTTAAATCCAACTAGCTTAAATAACATTTGTGTTAAGATTTATTATTTAAATAATAATGACACTTTGATGGTAGCTAATTCCCCTAAAGGAAAATGTAACAATATAAGTGAACTACATATCTCAGGGGAGGATTTCACAACTACTTCTAAAAAATTCAAGGGAAAAAAGGGAAAGCCAAAGGAATGAACAACCTTTATATCACATCATAATGTTAGTGATATAATGGAATATGAGAGGACTTAACAATCTTAAAAAGTAAGAAGCACTTTTTAATTATCTTTTGTTAATAAAATCATATCGAAAGGCCTTTTAGAAATGAAACTAAGAGTTGATCAGTGTAAGAAACTATGGTTCGTTTGTAGGAAATGGACTATTATTACAAGCCATCAAGCTGATTATAAGGGATTATAATTGCATATGACCCTAATAAAATCAAAGTCACTCAATCTAAATCATCTGAATAAGCAATACACCTATATATCAATCTACTTCTAAGCTGTATTTAAGTATGCTTCACTTTTGTTTATGTTACAAATATGGATATGCCCTAAATTACTTAATGTGACTTTAATATCTCGCTAGTTGCTTAAAAATTAAAGGGCAGCACTAGTTTAAGGAACTTATATGATAATTTCATATCTTAATCTCTCTCATAAGTCTGACATGTTTTATATTTGAGGGAAATATATTTACTTGGTTCAATACACAAAATGGAAGTTAGTTCATAATGAAAAAGTTTGATATGTTGGCTTAACCATCTATAGACGTCTAAATTCTAAGACAATAAAGCAATTTCTAGCAATAATCTTACTTTAAATGATTTACCAATATAGATTCACAACTTGATAGAAGCTCCTATAAAGATCACTCCTTTCAAATTTAACAATTACCTAACAAAGCTAGAGGAAGCCAAAAAGTAGTAGCCATAGGAATGGCAACATTTCTTGGGCTATCAATTATTTAAATGTATGAAGAAACTATAGATGGTGAAAAAGGAGCTTAAAAAACTAAAGCAATTGTTCCTTAATAAAATAAATTAATATATTAAAGAATTTAGGGCCTTGTTACAATTAAAAAAATGATTTATATCAAGATACAGGGAACACCTCTAAGCAAGCTCTGGAGAGATCAACTATTTCAAACTATATTTAAGCTTTTGATGCATATAATTCTCTCTTAAAGTCGAAATCTAGGGCAAATGGCTACAAAAGGGCGATAAAAACACTTCTTATTTTCACAAAGTCATTCTATCAAGAAGAAACATTAGTAAAACAATAATATTGACAAATGCAAATGTGAGAAAGATTTATAAGCAGCAAGAGCTAAAGTTGGAAGCCCAAACCTACTCCTAAAACACTTTAGGTTCATATACTATTTGTGGCTTTCTTTATGTATATTCCCAACTTTTACATAGCTAAATTAATCTTAGAAGAACAACTTCAAATTCTCGTCAATCCTTTCAAACTCAATGATATTAAAGATGCTCATTTTAGCCTTAACAATAATAAGACTCTAATTTTTGATAGGATAAATGATTATTTTGTTTAGGACTATTAAGTCCAATTTAAATAAAGCCATTTTGGATATTTTTATAAACAAAAAAATATTGAGAGAGTTTAACAAGATTAACTTAAGCTTAATCCCAAATACTCCCAATAATACATCTTTGAAGGATAATAAGTTAATATCATGCTATAACATATTGTATAAGATTATCTTCAAGCTAATAGCCTGTAACTAAAGCAAGTGTTAAGCTTCATTATGAACTCATCAAAAGGTAACTTCATCAAGGGGAGGAATATAGTTTTCAACATTCTCTTTATGAATTTTTCAAAGGCTACTATAGGAATTCTTCAATTAATAGTTGTGCATCAAAATAGATTTCTATAAAACTTTTGATTCCATTAAATATGAATTAACACTACACTTTATATAAGCATTTAATTTTTTAACTCAATTCATCATATAGATTGAGTAATGTATCATAACCACCTAATATAGTATATAGATAAATAGAGAATTAACCCAGCTAATTATATGAGAAAAAGGTTTGAGACAATTTGACCTTCTTTCTCCTTATCGTTTCATATTGTATATTAATTTTGTAACTAGATTGACATATTATAACATCAAGCTAAAACCTAAGTTCATATTCTATAATAAGTGAAAAAAGTTAAAGATATTCAATCTATCTTTTGTTAATCTATTAATTTTATGTTGGACTGATGCCATCTCAATTAATTCACTATTAAACTTATTATAGTTATTCAACAAGTTGTTAGGTTTATCCATTAATATAAGAGTTATACATTTATCTTAATTAGAGCAAAAACTTGGCTTTATAACTTTCCATCATATCTAGTTTACAAATAATGACCCCTTCTTTCAGTTATTTAGCTGTAAGATTCACTACTCGAAGATCATCGTATAAGCAGTGTCAACTATTTTATAATGTTATCTAAAGAAAAATAGGACATCAATGTAGTAGCAGTATATGTTTTATTGGTATATTACAACTCATAGTCTTAATTCTAAACAATATGCATGTTTATTAGTCCTTACATATAGTTTTATCAAAGAATTTGTCTAAGGTAGTAGAAAAGATGACGAGGAAATTCCTATGGATAGTAGATGCATTCAAGAAATCTTATACAAAAGTTAAATAGGACAAGATATACTTACCAAAGGAAGGGAGTGAGTGAGGGGAAGGACTTAGCATTACCCCTATTTAAACTATGAACAAGGTGGTATTAGATAAAAGAATTTAAAGGATCCTCACATATAAGGAAGCCTTATAGGTGCAACAAATTCATGCTCATTATTTGAAAAATATAATTTTTTAGAAAATTGAGCCTATAATAGCTCCTCTTAAACTATAACACAAAACTATAATTAAGGCACAAGATTTACAGATAATTTAAATGCAAAATTGGCAATGAAAAAAAATATGACTTTGGTATGAAAATTATAGAGAATTGAAGCCAATATACCTACCTTCTGAACTTTACATCTTAAGACACATGTTACCTCCTTAGGACAAAGTGAAAGAATTAATTAGGGGAAAGGAATGGCATTGCAACTTCAAAGGTTTGTCGACTGTATAGAATAACTTGCTAATTTATAACTCAAATTAAAACTTGGATGATAAGGTCTTATAGCTGAGGCACTCTTTAGGTGTGTACACAAACAAATCATGTTATCAAATATTCAGTGCAGTTACTCCAAAAGCACCTTGGGTCAGGTTGGTCTGGTTCAAACCTATTCTTCCACAGTTTTCTTTTGTTTTTTGGTTAACTATTAGGAATCAGGTAAGCATTATGGACAAAGTAAAACGATCACATAATCACAGTCTAATATACATGCTATGCAACTTATATCTTAAGTCATTAAATTAATTATTCTTTAAATGCAATTATACACTAATTATTTGATTGAAAATTTGGCAGTTATGTCACCATTATTGTTAAGAGAGTGAATGAAGGAACATTGTTCATTGAGCAGTGCAACTTCAACAATTATGCTAAGGACATCATATCATATTTAAACTTTATTTTGATTGCAGTCTCTATGCAATATGGAGGAAAGGGAATGTAAAGGTCTTCAAAAATAAGAATCACAAAGTTCAAATCAAAACATCTTGGCATGGATATGGGAATTCTTATAATAAAGTATCTTTCAATTGCTTAGGGAGAATGGCATTGAGTTGAAACACATGACAGACAATTCTACCAGATAATTTCCTGTTAGATTGATCTTCCACTGATTATAGCTGTTTGGAGATAACATTGAGGGAAGGACACGGATATCCTTTATATGTGACACTTATCATGTTTAAGATTACTGCTAGAATAAGGGGAAAAATTAAATGTTAATCTTGATTTAATGTGTACACTTATAAGCATGTAACTTTATTCAAAACATAACTTTGTAACTCTTATATCAACAATATTATTTCAATTCAATCTTAATTTAAATTTAAATTTATATTTTAAATAATTTAAAATAAAAATATTTTTAAAATAAGAAGAAATGTTCATATTTATACTTTAAAATAAGAATAAAATATATAATACCAAAGCATATATTGAAAGAGAAAAATGAAAAAAATAAATAGCGCAATCTAACCAGCTTATTCGATGGGACCTCTTTATTTTTTGTCTCAAAATGTCAAAATGTCGAATATGTAGCCATACTCTACTTTCTCTTCATTTTCTTTTAACAAGACCATGAATTATATAATAGGTGATATACACTCTTTTAGTTATACTATGTATTTTTCATTAAAAACACAATACTTTCTATAAATCAATAGTTTATTTATCTCTCTCTTTTTGTGGATGGATGGATTTCATTTTTTAGCATATATATGGACAAATAATGATATTGTCAATTTCAATTTGGAGGACCTAAGTTGAGTAACATAAAAAAATATATGGTTTCTATCACATCTAGTTTTTCTATTTTTATTTTCAAATAACATAATAAATTTTTATTTGATTGAATTCTTGATTTATATTTTTAATTATTATTTCTTTATAAGAAAATAACAAAAATTAGTTTTAAATTTCTATTTTCATTTCTTTATATTTTGATTTTATTATTTAATTAAGAGTATAATATTTATTTCTTTATTTTAATCAACTTTTAAAAATTGATATTATTTAATAAAAATATTTTCAATTTAAATATCTTTAAAATACTAACATTATTTTTAACAATTAAAATATATATTAATTTACAAAAATATTTTATTTAATTATTTATCTTAACAAAATATAATAAATTTATTTAAAAATTATATTAATAACTAAAAATAAAATTCGATGAGCAGAACTAATTAATTGTAGGCCAAAAATCGATTTACACGAGCGATGTCAATTATATGTGTGTGCCTCACTTAACTGCGGCTTAATTGAATAGGACCAAGCACATAGCATAATTCCACACTTGTATCATATCCCATCTATTTATGATTAGATGAAATGACACATCTAGTATTTTGATTTATTTCTAGATATAAAGAAAAATGGATTGGAGTTGAATGTGCAAGATATAGTTGGATATATTTGGAATATCATTATAATTAGGGATGTCAATAGGCCCGGCCGAGCCCGAGCAGCTCTTGGCCTGACCTAGCTCGACAGGTTGGGCCAGGCTAACCCATCCTTTCTTTTTTCTAAAAAAATTTAAAAAACGTCATTTTTGTCTTTCTAATCGAGCCACGAATTGGGTCAAACTGGCTCATACTTCACTCGTGATCCAGTCTGGACAAACTATTTTGGCTTATGACCCGGTCAACCAGGGCTAAAATCAGGTCAGGCTGGGCCAAAATTGACATCCCTAATTATGATAAGAATTTTACCTTGTGTAGGATTCTTGAAGATAAGATAAAGTGAAGGACAAAATCCTAGAGAAGATAGGATTTATTTGGGATAAAATCACCTTGTGTTATTAAAGATAATGTACATAATTTTTTAGTGATTTTGGATTTATATTTAGTAGCTTATTTTAATGATTGTAACTATCTTTGGTAGTTAGATTTTTTGTTGATCTAATTCATCTTTGGCAGTTGCATTTTCTCCACTGATTGAGTGAATTTTCTGTGTTATACAGTTATTATTTTTTAGTGAAAAACCTTCAGCATATGGGTGTAGTTGCAGTTGTATTTTTATGAGGTTTCAGTGATGAAACATTTTTTTGTTTGATGAGTTTTGTGGTTGCTATGCGTAGGATTCTTTAGTGATTATTTTGAAGGTTCACAATAGAATTCTTGTTGGATAATTTCCCATGGTTTTGGATTAATGAAGCTGTCAATTTAGGGGAGTATTTTTATCTCAAATGTTTTCTTTATTTATGTTACTTTAGATTCAATCACTGGAGTTGTTTTATTATCATCTTTATTATCAATCATTGTTGCAAAAATCTTCTGTTAAGGTTAATACTAGGTGGTCGTGTTATTGGGAGTGAAATACTTTCACATGGTGTGAGAACGAGTGGATAGTGTCAAGGGGCAAGTGGTGTCGGCTTAATAAAGTCTCATGTAAGACTGTTATTCTTTGGTGAAAGAGATTAAGCTGAATGAGGCCCCGCAATTGTAGGCAAGGTGTGCCGAACTACATTACTAATCTTGATTTTCTATTTATTTATTGCTTGTTTAATTTTTCTGTTTATGTTTTTTTGGAAAATTAACAGTTGTTGACACCGTTGCTTTATATTAAGCAACTAACAAAAACAGTTCTAAGCAACTGATGAAGAACATAATTTTTGCAAAACTACATCCTTCAAAATTTCAATTGGTATCAGAGATTGATTCATTTAATCAAAACTTGGTACATCAAGTTGGTATAGATTGTTGTTTCACAATTATGACTACAAGAGAAGGGGCACTAGTTCACCATTACTAGATGGTTCCAATTACCCTACTTAGAAATTAAAGATGAGAGTATTTATTCAAATGTAAGGAACTAAAGCATGGAATTCAGTTTTGAATAGCTGGACACATCTAATGACGATTGATGAAAAGAATGAAGTGGTGCCTAAAGATCCATTTGAATGGAAAAGGGCTGAAGAAGAGGAAGCACTTGGTAACTCTCTAATAATACATGCAATTTTCAATGATGTAGATGATGGACATTTCAGTATGATATTAGCTTGTGAATCAACAAAAGAAGCATGTGATATATTACAAACAATACATGATGGATCAAAATCAGTGATAGCTTTAAAATTTCAAATATTGGTTGCTAGATTTGAAGAGCTTAAGATGGAAGAAAGTGAAACTACCAAAGACTTTCATGATCGGCTGCGTGATATTGCCAATCAAGCACATCAACTTAGGAATAAGTATTCAAATCTGAAACTTGTCAAGAAAATATTGAGATCATTGCCTCCTAGATTCATACAAAAAATTGCAGCCATTGAAGAAGCTTATGACATTAATGAGTTATCTTTGGATAAAGTAATTGAGATTCTCACAAACTTTGAGATGAACTTGCTGAGAGATAAGTTTGAGAAGAATAAAAGGTTGACTTTGCAAGTTGAAGTTGCTAAATCTGTGAATGATTCAAGAGACAACTCCGATGAAATGATGATATGGAGTTGCTAATAAGAATTTTCACTAAGTGACTAAAGAAGGTGAATAGAGATAGACTTGAGTTAATGGTGGGAGTTCATCCAACAATAACTTAAGAAAACAAGCAAAAGAAAAGAAGATACAATGTCATGAGTGTTAAGGTTTCAGACATATGCAAGTGGAATGTGCTAACACTCTTAAAAGGAGAAAAATGAAGCCTTATATCAACACTTAGAGTGAAAATAAATCTAAAAGTGAGTACAACATCAAAAAAGAAATTGTGAGTAATCATGTTACGTTGGTTACTTTAAACAATAAAAGTCTAGCTGCTTCCTTAGTAGCAACCAGTGAAGAAACTGACAATGAAAATAAAGATGTTTTAGTTCTAAATTCAAATTAAGATTGTGACAATAATGACAGCAACTCATAATTCAAAAAGGAAGGCATCTACAAGGTCTATGAATTAATGTATGCTAAATTGGTGAAAACGTGTAGGTAAAACGAGAAGCTAAAGAAGAAGAATCCAACCATGATGGATGTAATTCAAGATCTAGAGAGGAAGTTGTTATCAGCAATAGATGAACTTGATGAAACAAAGCTAAAGCTGGTCAATACGGAAAAAGGAATAAGAATGTTAAATGGTGGTACCAAGAAGCTAGATCAATTGCTAGAAATTGGTAAAAACATAGGGAACTTTCAAGGTGTCGATTATAAAGGTGAATGTTCTAAGTTGAATAATCATCAAAATGGTGAAGTTAGATTTGTCAACAAAGCAAGATCAAGTAAGCAAGGAGAAATACAAAAAAGAAGCAGAAAGTTCATGCCTATATGTCACTTTTGTGATATAAAGGGTCATAGAAGTCCAAATTGTTACAAGCAGCTGCAAATGCTATTCCATAATTCTCAAAACAGAAATTTCATATTCTTGGAAGAACTTTCAGCAGGAGAAGCCACCAAAAGAGATTTGGGTCAAAAAGAACCAATGGTAAGCACTTGTGGCTCTTAAATCAACGCATGGCACTTATCTCAATAGATGGTATTTTGACAGTGGGTGTTCACAGCATATGACAGGTAAAAGAAGCTACTTGATAGATTATCAAAGTTGTATATATGATCATGACATATTAGCTGATGGGAAGAAAGCAATGGTAATTGGTAGAGGCATTCTTTGTGTGGATGGACTACCTCATTTAAAAAACAGTCCAAATCTATAGTTAGTTATTTCTAAAAAAGAAAACAATAAGACAGAGGACCAATTGGTTGCCTTTGAGTAAGAAACCAATCAGACATCTGATGCAAAAATAGACTTAGTGGATAACAAAAACTCAAGGAAACGTGATTTCAACAAAGATCTTCCATTATGAATCAGATAGGGCATCCTATTGAGAATGTGATTGGTCAGATTAGTGCTTTAGAACTTTGAAGCTTATTGAAGTAACTAAAAAAAAGGAGGTTCGAAGGAATTAACATTTAGGCTTTCTGATTTTTTAATTTATGGGTTTTCTAAGGTTCAGGTGATTGGTATGTGTGTGGATTTTTTCTTACTTATTAAATAGTAGATTTAATGTGAAAATGAGACTCTACTTGATGATTTGAGAATTCTGCTTTTGGATTTTGATTTATGGAGTTATGTCAAGAAATTGTTGATGCTTAGTTGGAGTCCTGTAGAAGATTCGAGTTTTCTATGATTTGTATTTTTTAAGTTTTATCTTGGTTTCTCTTTACATCGTGGGCTATATGAGTTTGGGTAATATGCTTTCATATGGTTTATATAAGGAGGAGATTGATTAAGTTTGATTATGACTCATTAAATACATTTTTTGGGTTTATGAATTTAATCAGTCGTATGCAGATGCCTTTGATACGAGTAATGATATGTTGGCTAATGTTTTGACTAGTGGTAAATTGTCATCTTGGCCTTTTGCTACTACACTACATGCTTATGATTCTTCCGCTGCACCTATTGCTAATTTTTATGCCTCCCTGTTCACTAAGATTGATCATATTGAAGGCATTCTTTATTTTTTGAATCTTTGTCCCCCAAAGGGGAGAAACTTTGATGATGGGTTATAGTTTACTTGGGATTATTGTTTCTTTGGATATTATCTGGATATCTTCTACTTATGTTGAACTATTATTGAACTTGATGTTAGTTGGAACTTTATGATCAATTAAGGGGGAGTGTCCAATTATAGTATTAAGGGGGAGTTCTTATATGTGACAAATAATGCCAAAAAGAGGAAGATTGTTAAGATATTTGTTAAGATATCTTATTAATTATTTTGGACATTATTGTAATTAAATATAGTTGATATATTTGGATTGTGTGGGATTATTGAAGACAAAATACAGTGAAGGATAAAATCCTAAAGAAGACAATATTTATTTGGGATAAAATTAAATGTCTTATTAAAGATAATGTGCAGATTTTTTTTGGTGATTTTGAAGCTATCTTTGACAACTTATTTAGGTGATTGTAGTTATCTTTGGTAGCTGGATTTTTCATTGATCTGATTCATCTTTGGTAGCTGCATTTTCTCCACTAGTTGAGTGAAATTTCTGGGATGTCCAATTATTATTTTTGAGTGAAAAACCTCCAACATATGGTTATGGTTGCAACTATATTTTTGTGAGGTTTCGGTGATGAAACACTTGTTCGTTTAATGAGTTTTATGGCTGCTGTGTGTGAGATGCTTCATTGATTATTTTGAAGGTTCACAATAGAATTCTTGTTGGACAACTTCCCATGGTATTGGGTTGATGAAGCTGCAAATTTAAGGGAGTGTTTTTATCTCGAGTGTTTTCTTTATTTATGTTACTTTAGATTCAATCACTTAAGTTGTTTTATTACCATCTTTATAATCAATCATTGTCGCAAAAATCTTCTATTAAGGTTAGCACAAGATGGTCGTGTTATTAAGGGTAAAATACTTTCACAAGGTGTGAGAATGAGTGGATAGTGTCACGGGGTGAGTGGTATCGACTCAGTAAAGTCTTGCATAAAACTGTTGTTCTTCGGTAAAAGTGATTAAGGTAGGTGAGAGCCTCGCAGATGTAAACAAGGTGTGTCAAACTGCGTTACCAAATCTTAGTTATCGAATTGTTGATTGCTTTTTTAATTTTTCTGTTTGCGTTTTTCTAGAAAATTAACAGTTGTTGATACAGTTGCTTTGTATCAAGCAATCAAAATAAACAGTTCAAAGCAGCTAAAGACGAACAAAATTTTTGTGAAACTACATCCTTCGAATTTTTCAAAAAGAACTTGAAAATAACATTTTCCAAAGTTCTAACTAGAAGGAATTACTTTTTCTCTTTATCCCTTACCAAGTCTAGCAATTGAGACAGAGACTGCCTTGGAAACTGATTGCCCCATACGGATGTATTAACATAAATGAAATTTCAACAATATTCAACAAGCTTTACTTCTACATATAATTAACATACATTTAGTTACTCCTTATATAATGAAACCAAAAATTTAAACAAATATTGCTTCAAATATTTTAAAGGCCTACTTGCATCACTTAAAATGAGACAAGCATCCAAAATGGAATTTCCCCCAACCCTCCTCAGCTATCCTCAACTATTTGACATATATGCACTTAAACTAGTTAATATGATGATTTTACTCCTATTAGATTTAGAATGATGTATGCCAATGACCCTTTAAGCCAATAACCAAACTAATACCTCTTAAGAACAAAATTCCTGTCCATGTAGCTTTGATCTTTGTCATGTGCAACAACCTACACAAAATTGCTTGGCAGCTTTTATATGAACTTGTGAAAAAACAGATTACAACTCTTGTGCACTATCAAGTATGCTATGTAAGTACTAATTCTAATAAAAACGTCAACAGTTCAAGTACGGTAGAGTAGTCTAGAAGAAACTAACAAGCCGAAGGATCCATATAATATGACAACAAAACACAAATTTTGGTCCTTGAACTTAGATCTCCATTCTATTTTGGTCCCTACATCTAAAAATTTGTCAAATTAGTAAATCAAAATCGAGAAATTTTACTCGTTAATTACATTTTAAGGTCGTATTGTAAGCTTTTAACAAATATTTTCATTAAGGATATGTTTTTTCAATCTCCATTGATTGGAATTTAACATAGATTCCTAATGCAAATACAATGGCCAAGTTGGAAAGTTCTAAAGGCTGAATTTAAAGAGATTAAATTAGATATTTGGCACTTATAGGACACTGACAATGTGTCGTAATGCTATTCAAAATAAAATAACTAGACCTACTACTATAGCAGTGGTGAGTCTATGTCAATCTCACAGAGAGTGTGTGTAAAGTTGTTGAAATGAAATTAATCGGTGTTTAGGTTTAGAGGGTTTTGGATTTTGGAAATAAGAAAATAAAATGAAACTAGGCTAATAAAAACAAATTAAAGAAAACATATGAAAAATGATAAAAGTGGGGAATTCAGTGGGGACTCGGTTATTTGGTTCAATCTTAGCCTACACCCTAATTAAACATATTTCATTGATTTGTTGTTCTCTAACCTCTCCTAGCAACTATTAATTATGAGTTAATAATTAACCTGAATTTTCCCTTAGGTAGTGTTTAATCAAGATATGATTGTTAATTAAACCTAACCACTAAATAATCTAAGATACAATTTCTATATTTAATTGGGCAGTAACATTACGAATTAGGAAAACCTATTAATCAAGGCAACAACCATATACGTTGCATCATTTAACCTAGTTAATGTTATCCCTAATGATTACGAATCATTAGTCGCTACACATGAATTTCAACATAACAATTACAGATTATATCAAAATTCTAGCAATGGGTTTGCAAATAAACAATTCAATAAACGCATTCAAATCATCTTCTCACAATACCCAAATAATTGACCTAGGATAACACAATCAATTCCCAAATAGAGTAAGAATAACAAACATAATGAAAAATATACTTAACCGGGTTCGTCGATGTCGACATTTCTTGTCCAAACAGGTGTCGGGATGTCTAGCCCTCTATGGGTCTCTCCTGATTGAGAGCTTTACCCTTTATCTTCATTAAAATCAAAAGCTCCCAAAAATATTTGCTTCAGCCCTAAGGAAGAACCCCAACTAAAGACCCCCCGCCTCCCTCTCTTCTCTCCTCTCTGCGCTACTATTCTATCTATTTAGTGATTTAATTATTGGTCCAATTTACTATTCACGCCCCCTTAATAACGTTACACTTCTGCTATGTCTGCGTCTCTTTCCTTAGACTATACGTTTTGGTACCTTGGCTTGGACAGCTACTGCGTCGTTTAATCTCTTAGTTGTCCCTAACGTGCACTGCGTTTTAATGTGGACTGTTGTGCGTTTTGCTGCGATGTTGTTTTATTTCTTCTTATTCACGTTCTTTAATTAAAAACCTGACACTACCTCTCGATGCACTGTGTTTTATACTGATATGCTCACCACTTAATTCACATTATTGTTTAGCTAATGAACTGCAATGTTTTCTTCATATTGTGCATATGTTTTGGTCCATTTATTTCCACCACATGCACGTTTCATGCTTCCACCTGCTGCACCTTAGCTCTATAGACGTTGCCTTATACATTGTCCATTAATTAACTTATTGCATGGCTATTAAATTAATGTAAATTGTATGTGAAATTTCATGCATAATCATGCAACTCATGTTCTTTTCATTTTGTGCTTTCTTCTTTCTTGTCTTCTTCTTGTCTTTTAATTTTCTTCTTCTTGCTCCAAGAAAACAAGTGAAAATTAATCTTCAGAAAATGACCTAAATATCATGCTTTCGACTCACTTAAGGTCCATCACTTCCGAATTGTGCCTAAAACTACATATGAACTAAGGTGAATATTTTAAGCAATTTTATGTCATTAATCGCTAAGTGTTATAAAATAATAAAACAATCAATAAAGAACATGTTAGAAACAAGCAATTTCCCTTCGTCATTTCATGCAAAGCTCAAAGATGGTTTACATAAACAAGTTTGAGAATACATATTGCCCACTAAAAACCTAATGTTGATTCTAATTGTAAGAGATACGATGATAATTGTCAACCACAATTTTTTTTTGAAGTTAGTGTATATAGTTATGTTTCTAAATTCATCAAGACCACAATATCATTAACCATATAACTATAAACAAGATGATGGAAAGCTTACATATCTCGACCCAAGAAGTTGTCCACAACAATAACAAAGTATGTCTTTTACGGTATGTGTACCAGAAAGCATCATCCTTTCTTCTTGGGTTCCTACTGAAACATTCACACTGCTACATAGGAAAAAGTTTTACATGCTAGCTTTTAAAGACTCAAAATTGAGTATTGAAATAAAAACAAAGATATCATTTGTATCAACATATCGATATTGAAATATCAAAATGTTTTCTTTTAAATAGTGTAAATTAACTACATGTCTAAAAAATTTGGGATAAAATTTTTTAACTAAGGACACTCAAAAGTTAATTTTTATTATGGTAAGGCGTTTATATTCAACTTTTTTTCCTTTTTCTCATTGAGAGTAAGCAAGCCCATAAATCTTGTAAAACAACATACTGACATTATAATAAAAAGTTGTCTCTTTATCAGAATTCAACAAAGCTAGTTAATTGGCCAAAAGAGTTTCTACTAAGTGTTTTAAGTTGAGCAAGAGTCTAAAATACATAAGTTTGCCTATTTCTTTTGTACTGTATATCTTTTTCCTTACAACTAACTCATAACTCACCAGTTAAAATCGTCATAGGAATTTACAAACCAAAGGATCTAAATTAATGGCAAAGTAAACCAAAAATCAAAACTAAGCTGGAGCTTACATTGGAAGAACTTACACTTTTTTTAATAAGCTAGGATCTCCCTTTACCACAGCTAAAACTCTGATGCATAAACAATGTAAAGTCAATAGAACTGGAAGAGCATTAAATTTAAACACAATAAAATAAAAGAACAAAAAGATGTCATTCACTTTCTTGGGAGACCTCAAATTAACCCAATTTAAATGCAGAAGCACGAAGTTAGAGATTCCATTGTTGTCAAGGCTTGTAGTTTGCTTAACAACTCAACTTTCCTTAAAAAGCAAGTGATTTCTTCTTGAATTTTGTGCCACTTCACATCAAGTTAAGCATTATGTAGGTCAATAAATGATTGATATCATAACAGTTCACCAATTTTACAGCCAAAGAAATACAATTAATTATTAAAGTACAACCTATAAATGACACAATATCCTAATCTCCTAATGTCAAGCCCTTAGTAAATGAATGCCCTTTACAATTAGCTAGAAACAAACCTTGGGTCGAAGGTTAATTGGATCACATGCAAGACGGTGACATGCAAAAGATCCAAGGTAACTTAGTAAGTTAGATCAATCATGGTGTAAGTTTTGTTAAAGTTTTAGAATTTGTAAGAACCAACTTGGTAAGGCTAAGTTCTTGATGGACTAGGTACTTAGTATTTGCTCAATTGAATAGTTAATGGATTTGACATGAGTAAGTATTGGCTCAGACTAGTATACTCTGAAAGGCTTTATGGTTGAATGGCTCATCATCAACTGATAAAGATTATAGGGAGATCTTAGATAATGTGAAAAATAAGAACACAATAGATAGACATCAGCTCTAAAAAATAAAGACCATATGGGAAGATCATTTATAGATAGTAAAGATCTTCGTGGACATGGATTTGTCATTTATAGATATATGTAATCTCTTATCTTTTTAGTTGTAATGTAGCTAAATCATATTAAATAGAGCCTTATTTAGATGAGGATGTCTTTTTATCGGTTACTATGATGTAATCTAATAAGGATAAGATGTGATCTAGCTAGTTGAGTTCAGTTAGTATTTTGAATTATAACTTGGCTGTCAAGCTAGAGGTGCCTATAAATAGCTCATTTGAGCTTTGCTTTTCAGAACATAGATTGAGAGAGCATTCCTTTGTATACCTTGAGAGAAGTAATAAAGGTTAGCATTTGTTGTATCTCTTTAATGCTCCTATTGTTGTCTTTGTTAGTTTAGTGCTTTCTCAATAATCTTTGTAAGAGTGTGAGAGCTAAACACTGCGAGGGTCGTGAGGTGATTGAGAATAAGTTAGTTGGTCAATGATTATATAGAGAAAGGCTGAGTCTTATTTAAATAAACCTAAGTGAAATTGTCATGTAAAGGAGTAGGCACACTTGCGGTACAAGTCTAGCGACTAAGAAGAACTTTGTAACAACTAGTATCAGAGCCACACTTTGGTGTAACAGGAGGTAACAATCTGATTGAGCTTGTCAATAAAGTGAAGGCACTCATAGGGCCAATTCCTCAAGGAGAGGAAGATGTAACATCCTACAATTTATAGCTAGAGATGTTGAAGGAGCAGATCCAACAATTGTAACATTAAATAGTAGATTTGATGAGGGCATAAAAGGACACTAGGTTCAAGATGACGATCCTAAGGCGTGCTGTTGCAACACAGGATGTTGGATATGTCGAGAGCACTATGGTGAAAGTGCATAAACCAAGGTTTTCGAGGGTGTGTGAAATACAAAGGAGCTTGAGAACTTTCTATAGGATATGGAGCAGTACTTTATGGCTGCTAAGGTACCCAATGCTGAAAAGGTCAATATGATGACTAAGCTTTAGTGGAGATGTAACACCCCACTCCCGCCGAACCCGAACCCGATATCGACAGTGATACCCGAGTCCGTACCCCGCGAGGGTGGCGTGTCACATCACTTCACTAAAACAAAAGTCGGTATGAAAACTTTTTTTTTTTTGAAACACTTTGTTCATTTAAACTGAAGGTAAAACACAATAGAAAAATAAGATTCACTGCTCTTTTATTAGCCACTTGGGCCCATTTTCACATACACAATACAATTATTTCAATACACATTTCTCCAAAATACAATCACTTCACTTTTTATAAAATTATTACGAATTGCTTACAAATAGTACAATGTTTCATTTGAATATAAAAGTACACTCAGAGGCAATAAAGAAGACCATTGCAGACGCGAACTGATCCCGACCTCTATCCTTGACTGGTGTGCAGTAAGTCTACTCCCGTT